>JANIWR010000035.1:0-87091 GCA_030705105.1 Suhomyces sp. yHKS641 | reverse complement strand
TTGATCATTTACTGACGCTCCCCACATTTTGTGCGCCGCACAATTTGCTCCACTAATATAATCTGGTGATTGTAATTGTATTAAAAACAACCATTCTCCATGTCTTTACTCGAACACGATGCTACTGAATTCTCCAAAGATACCTTTATTATCGGAGGTATCACTACATATGTATACAATGCCCAAAACCTCAAGGCCCACGTCGAACAGGCGCAGTCGACAGCCAAGCCCCACGTCGATGTCAACGTGCTCTACCTAGTGCACCCCAGGGGCCTAGATTACAAGTTTACTGAGGCATTGGCCTACAAGCAGCTCCACCAGTTCTACCAGAAAGGTGGAAAACAGCTTGTGTGTGTGACTTTTGACTGTAGAAACCACGGCCAGAGAACGATCGATGTCACCAAAAACGAAGGGTGGAATAAAGGCAACTACACCCATGCTATCGATATGGTAGCGGGCATTGATGGAAATGTACAAGACCTCAAGCTATTGGTCGACTACGTGCCTGTTTTCCTCGACTTAGACAGATACATTCTGGACCACCACAAGGCCAATGGTGTTCAGGTTCACTACCGCAATTCGTTCTCCGGGTACTCTCTTGGCGGCCACACTGTGATCAGGTACGCATCCAAGTACCCAGAAACGGTGCGGGTGGTCAATCCTGTGGTAGGGAGCCCCGATCTCACCTCGTTGTTGATCAACCGTCTTTTAGAAACCCCATTGGACTCGCCTGTCTACGACAAGAAGTTCTTCTTCTTCGAGTACCATGAGTTGCCATTGACTGCTGAACAGCGCTTGAAGTACCCTGAATCGTTGCACAAGTACTTGGCTGCGCAGGACATTGCAATCTACGAAGAGTTTGACATGCGGATTCCCATTTTTTCAGCCCACGGCGGTGACGACCCGTTGGTTCCTACCAAGTTGGCCAAGTTGTGGTTGGACCAATACCAAAGCACAAATGGTGCTGTAGAAGTTGTAGTAGAAGAGGGGGTGGGTCACGAGGTGACGGAGAACATGATCGACTCTTTCACCACCTGGTTAGTCAAGCATATTTAGGACAATATATTTTCACGAATTGGTGCAAAAAGTAGGAAAAAATACCAACGGGCCCGTTAGAGGTGTTCCAGTAGTATGGGTAGAAAATACCCTATCACAGTCAAGCTCACTGGAGATGTTTCCAGTACTATTCTGTAGAGTGTTCAGGACAGTATTGTGCCACTGATACAGAGCTAAGTATATGACATAGAATGACGCACACGACAGTCACGAACTACAGATTGTGATGGTAATAGAGGGGAAGCTTGCTGTTTTGTGGAGTGCGACGTTGCCAACCGGCACAGTGGCACCGTCCAGCGACAACAATAGTGGACTAAGCCTGGAAATTCAAGATGCGATAAGACCCAGATTCCCCAGAGGGTCCTGAGCGGTCTGGCCACCCATCATCACTCGAATATTGAGCCATTCCTTGCCTGGCTCCGGCGCACCCGTTCTTGCTGAGTCGCGGCGTGCGCTACGCCCCGTGTTTCAGTAGCGAGGAGGATATTAAAGAACGGGGTTGGCACTTGCAGAGACCACATCTCTAGGTAGTCTATCTCTAGGTACTCTCAGGCGATAAGACCCCCTAGGCCACGTCTAGGTCATGCCTCCCTATTTACCTCTCTATTTGATTCTCTCTCTCTCTCTCTCTCTCTCTCTCTCTCTCTCTCTCTCTCTCTATTTCTCCTCGCTAGATGTTTTCTCGCTAGCCCGCACTAATAATTTGTTTAGATCATCTATTTTTACAGGATCTTGTTGCTAAACAACAGTCGAACCATGCTTAAAACCCAAGTCAGTGCTTCGCTCCAGGCCGGATTGACCCAGCAGCTCAACCGCAGTTTGACCAACGACGACTCTGCCAGCTTTGTCAGCAGCCTTCGACCCGCCCACGAAGGCACCGTCAACTACATCACATTCAACCAGGACGCCTCTTGCGTGGCCATAGGACTCAATAACGGCTACAAGATCTTCAACTGCAAGCCGCACTTTGGCAAGTGCTTCCAAATCAAGAAGGATGAGCTGATTGGAATCGTCGAAATGCTCTACACTACGTCGTTGATTGCCGTGGTGGCACTTGGTGATGAGCCGGGTTCGTCACCCAGAAAACTCAAGCTTATAAATACAAAACGGCTTTCGACCATATGTGACTTGATCTTCCCATCTACAATTCTTCAGGTCAAACTTACGAAATCCAGAATGGTGGTGCTTTTGGAGGAGCAGATCTACATCTATGACATCACCACTATGAAACTATTGCATACAATTGAAACGTCTCCTAACGTCAATGGACTTTGCACGCTATCTTCCATACCCGACGAAAATGGCCACTACTACGTGGCATATCCTTCTCCTCCCAAAACTATCACCCACGACTCGTTGCTCGTCACAGGCATAAATACCAACGGGGGCTCAAACTCGGTGCAAAATAATATCCAGTCTGTAAGTAATAGTCCCAATAGGGTTGGCGATGTCATTATATTCAACTTGTCGACTCTCCAGCCCATGAGTGTTATAGAAGCCCACAAATCGGCTCTTTCCACAATCACACTTTCCAGCAATGGCCAGCTTCTAGCCACGGCCTCCGATAAAGGGACCATTGTAAGAGTGTTCAGCGTGAGCACAGGCGTCAAATTGTACCAGTTTAGGCGAGGAACGTATCCTACCAAGATCTACTCGCTTGGGTTCAGTTCTGACGACCGTTATGTAGTAGCCACCAGTTCAAGTGAAACCGTCCACATCTTCCGGTTAAGCCAAGAAGAAGCCTTGGAAACAAAGCACAAGCTCAAGAAACTCAACCAGAATTCCACAAAAAAGAAAGCAAAACTCAATCCTGAATACGAAACAATTGCCGAAGAAGATGGCGAATTGGAGCGTTCGGGGTCTCAAAAAAACACTCTGCTTGATGATATACGAGACGACGGCGACGATAGCGATGCTGAGATGGAAGAGGATATAGATGATGCAGACGACGACGAAGATATCGATGCAGATACCCCAGAATCCAACCAGGTGAAACAAAGAAAATTGTCCCAGGAATCTTCCAACTCTTATGCCAGTGTAAATTCTGGAGTCTCAGTGATAAGCAACGAAGACGGAAATATCCCCACCAAAGAGAACGGCAGCTCTCCGCCAATGCTGCAACAAAAGACTGAACCTATAATTGACCAGAATAGGCTCTCGGTCGCCCGACTTATTCGTAGATCGTCTCAAACGTTGGGCCGTAAGGCGGCCCAGAAAATGGGCGACTTCCTACCCTCGAGATTCTCCTCTATCCTAGAACCAACTAGGCACTTTGCATCGTTGAAAATCAATGCTATTGGTAAAGATGTCAAATCCATAGCGGTCATGAACAATGAGCTTCAACAAGACTTTGTTCCTCAGGCCTATTTCAGTAAAGACCGTGATGGCTCGTCCCCGTCTACTCCCGTAAAGGATAGCCCATTGCTCAGAGAAGCCGTCTCGTTGAACTTGTTGCATATAAATGTGGTGACTTCTGAAGGAATTTTCTACACTTATGGGTTGGATCCCGAAAGAGGTGGTGATTGTATCTTGTTGAACCAATACTCATTGTTAGATGATGGCAATTAATATTAGATCAGTGAAGCCAAATAATGGTGAGCAATATGAATGAACGCAATGCAAAATCAACTACTGTGGCTATCCTAGTATTATCACATCAAGTGAATACTATGTTTTATGCCACGCCATTTATCTCTCATGCTTTCCAAATCGTTTCCAAGCAAGTCAAAGATTTCACGAAGACTAATCTACTACTACGAAAGACTATCTGGAAGAACAGGTTATTTGAACTAGTTGGAATTGACTAGCTCTGATTTAATCAACAACTTTGCGGTAACAGACTAAATGGAAATATAGGTCAGCTACAATTGAAGATTATCAAATATAAGCAAGTTTGCTAAATCCACTTCAATTATCTGTATTTACATGTAGATCATAGAAATATAATATGGAAATCTAAATAAGAGTAATATCAAATATATGATTAGAAGCGTATAGGGATTTAAATAGCAACTACTTGTATATTATATAGTTTCTTCTACTCATGTCTGATAGTTTTTTGCGATAGCAGCTTATATTTACAACAAAGTCAACCCTTATATGAAGTACCTCTCGGTGGCCAAGCTGGCTAAGGCGCGAGACTGTAATTACAAACAAGTAATCTTGAGATCGGGTGTTCGACTCACCCCCGGGAGATATTTTTTACTTGTTCTACCTATTCATGATTAAGAGCTAACTAAGTCTTCTAATTATGTTATTACCTGCCCAGTTGTAGCTGCCAACAGTCTTCTGTGGTCTGTTTCCACGTTGAGCCACACGGTGCGCGCACGACCATGTACATAAAACCAAATGTTCAAAAACATTTGCCACCACTAGACCAAATACACCAAGATGTCAGCGTTTAAGGGTAAGTAAACAAGGTTTCTATTCAATCAGAATGAAACTAACTTCTAGTCACTATCAAAAATGCTGGAAAAACCTACGATATTGATCTTGATCAATCATCAACCGGAGCATTTCTCAAGCAAAAGATCCATGAAGTAACCAATATTCCCGCTGAAAGACAAAAAATTTTGGTAAAGGGAGGAAAAATCAACGACAACGATGTAGTCTCATCACTCAATATCAACTTCGCCCAGCCAATCATGGTTTTGGGTACTCCAGACAAGAACTTACCTAGTAAACCAATTGCCAAGCAGGTGTTCTTGGAAGATTTAAACGAAAACCAGCTTTACAAGGTCAGTAGTGATCCTTCTGGGTTGGTCAATCTCGGAAATACATGCTACTTCAACTCTTCCATACAACTTTTATTTGGAGTCAAAACATTGAGAGACAAATTGAAGGATTACCGTCTTGAAAGTTCGAGTGGAAATACGCCAGCTGTGAAATTCGTGGTTGCATTAAGATCTCTTTTTGAGCAAATGGAAAAAAAGCAGGAAAGCGTGCGTCCTATTTTGCCGTTGACTATTTTGAAACAGGTCAATCCTGAGTTTGCTACTACCGACAATACTGGGCACCCACAACAACACGATGCCGAAGAAGCATATTCACAGATCCTTCAATTGGTCAATAAAACATTGAAACTTGATCCTTTCTTTACTATCGGGTTCAAAAGAACTCTGAAATGTGTGGGTGTCCCAACAGAAGAGCCAACAGTAACATTCGAGGACGCCTTTAAACTTAATTGTCATATTGATATCAAGACCAATTTCTTGAGAGATGGTATCTTGAACGGTTTGACAGATACCATCCAAAAATTCAACCCTACATTACAAGCAAACACCGACTACGAAATCAAAAGCACCGTCACCAGATTGCCACGTTACTTAACGGTTCATTTCCTTAGATTTTTCTGGAGAAGAGATATCGGCAAGAAATCCAAGATCTTGAGGAAAGTCACGTTCCCATTTGAGTTGGACTTGGCCGAAGTATTGGACGATTCCATCAAGAGCGAAAAAGTGACTGTTCGTGACAACATCAGAAAGATCGAAAAAGACAACGTAGACTTGATCAGAGACTTCAAGAAACTGAAGAAAGACACCAACTTGACTCCTTCAGAACAACAAGAAGAGGAGGAATTGAAAATAGCATCGATAAGGTCCAAGTTCGAAGACGAATTGGTCAAAGTATTGCCTCAAGGATACGACTTGAACCAAAGTTCAGAAAACCCTTCGTCGGTATACGAGCTTGTTGCCGTGATCACACATGCCGGAGCATCGTCGGAATCTGGCCACTACCAATCATATGTTAAGGACGACAAGGATTTGGACGGCGAAAGATGGTGGAAGTTCAATGACGATAAGGTTTTGAGTGTGAGCAAAGAGAAGATTGAGCAATTCGCCGGAGGGGGAGAATCTGACTCTGCATTGATTTTGCTCTACAAAGCCGTAGGATTGTGAACTATATAATACAGTCGAATAGAGCGAAAAATACAGGCCTCGTACATTCTTTCCGCTTTTACATCTTTCGTATGTCTAGTTTTGGAGGATCTCTTTATTGGCACCCACAATTCGAATCTCTACGCTCTACATATTGTATTATTCACATGGTTTGAAAATTAGTCTTGCCTACTTTTATGAACGTACCGTTCGTACGTATATTCTCTTTATTCGTTTATTAATCTTTTATGTAAGTTACAATTCCCTAACTAACTTTCTGAACAGGTCCACTTCGTCCCAGCAGTTCAAGGACTTGCCCTCGTTCTCCTTCAAACATGCAAGAACGCCAGCTCTAGCCTTCTTGATATCATCGCTGATCTCGACTTTGCTCGACTTGACGTTTTGTTCCAAGATTCTGGTCAATTTAGCAATCTTTTCGTTGGTGGTGGCAGACGAGAGTTGCGGCTTCGATTGGTCCTGCTCCAACACGGCCTTTTCGGTGGTTTGTTGGAATTTCTTGATGGTTTCCTGTTCCAACTTGGTCAACTCGGCGGCCACTCGTTCCTGGATGTACTTTTCGGCGTGCTGTGATCTTGAATAGTCAGACTACATGTTAGTACTTTCTGGTGATATTCTCCACATTATAGACATACCTCTGGGGAGCCCTCCAATTGAGACAAAAACGATGCGCTGAAATCCACGGGAGTGGTGGGCGTGAATACCTTTGTTTCTGGTCTAGAAGCTGCTGATCCCATGGCTGGTGTATTAGGTTAGATTCTACTGGCCGTTTGAGGTTCCAAAATCGAAATTTTGTTTTGAGTTCGCGGCGAACAAAAATTTTAGGTTGTACAATCAAGATCAAGTAACCAGTTAGTCAAGAATCAGTTAACAAGCAAGATGCCACCAGTTCAACAAGTTCAATATGGTCACCAGCAACCATCCAACTTCGAGAAGTTCAAGATGGGTGCGATAATGGGATCCACCGTGGGTGTGTGTGTGGGTGTATTGTTCGGAGGGTTTTCCATCTTACAGAACGGCGCTGGACCAAATGGTGTCATGAGAACTTTGGGCCAATATATCATGGGTTCCGTTGGTACCTTTGGGTTGTTTATGTCTATTGGGTCGGTTATCCGTTCGGACCCCAGTTTCCAGGCGTACCAGAGATCGATGTTGGATTCGCAGAGGGCCACCATCAGAGCCGTTTACAGAAACTAGTGTATATAGGAAGTAATGTAATAGTATCAAACAAAACCTGTAGAAGTAGATGGATGAATTAAGTTATTATGGAGACTAGCATCTGTGTAAATGTATCAAGTTTATTAGTCAATCCAAATTTGAATATACAAAATGATGAATTAATTTGAGTAATACAAATCGTGTTCTAAGAGTACCAGTCATGAGTACAATTACCCACTCAAATGGTAACTTTTAACAGTACGCATTTTCTAGTACAAATATTGGAGAATGCAAAGGCAGTGAATTATATGTAAAGATGATTCTATTTGTTCTATATTTGTTCTATATTTGTTCTATATTTGTTCTATTCTATTTGTTCTATTCTATTTGTTCTATTCTATTTGTTCTATTCTATTTGTTCTATTCTATTTGTTCTATTCTATTTGTTCTATTCTATTTGTTCTATTCTATTTGCTCTATTCTATTGTACTATCTATGCTTATGTCTATTGGTTTGAGACTATTCTAAAACCAAACAATAGTCACTTGTATTCGCCTGTTGGTTCTCGCTCATTGGTTTTTTCATCCTCGTCAGTGCTAGCTTGATGGAAATGGTGTTTCAATCCACATGTAGCTCTTTCTCCTCATCTGTGTCTAAATCAAACAAGTAGGTTAGCCCAAACTCGGGAACCCCATACTGCTTCTGATCCCCCGCAAGCTTGGTCAACAAGGTCTTGGGCTCGAGAATGGGCTCGCTGCTTAGTTTGAACGTGCCCCAATGAACGCCCTTCATGTTCTTGATTCCGGTATCTGCGCATATTTGAAGCGACTCAGCCGGCGAGATATGACGGGGTTTTTGGTGCCACGAAGGACAGTACTGGCCAATGGGAAGTAGTCCTAGATGTATAGGACCATACTTGAGCCCTATGACCTTGAACAAGTCTTTCAGGTACCCTGTATCGCCGGCGTGGTACACCAAAGACTCGCCGTTACGGCGTATGACGAACGAGCACCACAACGACTGGTTGGAATCGACGACGTACCGGCCTGACCAGTGCATCGCAGGCACACACACGATCTCGTACTTGTCAGGACTCGAAATATACGAATCTAATGGTAAAGTGTCCCACCAGTCCATCTCCACTACTTTGTAAATACCTTTACGAGCCAACTTCTGCTTGAGTCCCAATGGGACTATCCAAGTAGTGGAGTTTCCGATCAGCTTGGCCAAATCAAGCTCCAAATGGTCAGGATGGTCGTGACTTACCAAAACAAAATCCAACTTATTATTGGTGGCATAGCGTATATCTTCAAGACTAAGCGGAGATTTTTGTAGTCTCTTGGGGCCGAAAGACTTGCTGATAAGATGGTCGCTCATGATGGGATCGGTAAGAAAGTTAATGCCTGATATCTGTACTAAAGCACACGACTGGCCTAGCCATGTCATAAGAAGCTGCTGCCTTATGGGAGCCAAGGCTTTGAAACTACTAGTTTCACTGCATTCCTGAAGAATCTTTGAGTTTTTCCGCAAAACCTCAAGATGCGGACGAAACGATTTGAGAAGACCCTCGACATCTTTCCCTTCTTCAGGAACTTTATCATGAAGCTCATACTCATTCCCGTAAATACTCTCGAAAAACTCCATTAAACGCACCAAGCAGAACTCAAATACCGTTTGTGGCCGATACTCCTCAAATGGATTGACAAACATCCCTCCCACCGTGGCCGATTTGAACTTGGAGATGTCCGTATGCTGTAGACTGGTCTCTAGCTTGTGGACCTCTTCTCGCCTTCTGTGGATCACATATCGTGTTCTGAGCTGCATGTACACTTCGAATGACGAGTAAGAGAGTAAAAGCCCTAGCCCTATCTTGGTTTTAACAGACCACATTGTATTGTCAATTATCAATTCACAGGGCCGTTCTACGTATATTGCAAGTCTTTCTTGTTTGTTTCTTTCGTAGTCTGTTGACTTGCTGACTTTATCAGTACACTGAGCCACGTCCTGGGTATCTGTTTCTCTAATATGGGCAGATTGCGCGTCTGCCGTGTTGTAGGCAGCAGCGAAACGCTTGTGATTGATTGACAGGCTTGGTAGCAAGCTGATTACGTAAGCTCGATCCGGCATACCGTAGAGATAACTAACTACAGTGACAAGACGTAGTAACTGGCCAAAATAGAGTGACTATGTAAGCTGATCTAGACTGACCATATGAATACTAGTACTTGAGAACCGACTCGCTACGTGGTCTCGTTACAGTGACTTTCGCAGGCATTACCAGACATTGCACTAGCATTGTGAAGAGTAATGATATTGGGGTATGTTAATTGTTATGTCGTTTCTCAGAACCAGGATCTAATTATGAACATTGTTATGTTTACAATGTTCCTTGTTTGCTAATTCTATTGGTCAATAACCTCAGCTATGCCTCGAAGTTAGGTTTACAGTGATAGATATGAATATTTATGATGTACTTAATTACTGAACAATAGCTACACCAGGGATAACTATATTAATTGCTTGAATTGATAAGAGAAAATCAACACTACTATGTCACTTCTATGTCAATAGCTATAAGCATTGCCGAGAGTGAAAGTTTGTTAATTCATATCCATGTATTGTACATTGTGTATTAATTATAGTACATTAATGCTTTCTGACAACACCAGTGGCATCGGCGATCTTCAATATATGCTTCTTATAGTCGTGAATAGTACCTGGGAATCTTTGAACCAACCCCTCTTCACTGACCCAAATCTCGTTACACACCTTGTCAATAATGGTGACATCGTGACTGACCATCAAAATACCACCCTTGAACTCCTTCAAGGCATCGGCCAACGCATCCAAACCCTGGGTATCCAAGTGATTGGAAGGTTCATCCAATATCAAGATATGTGGTTGCGACAAACACAAGGCCGCAAATGCTACTCTCGACTTTTGTCCTCCCGACAACAACTCCATCTTCTGCAAACCCAAAGTTCCGGTTATACCAAACGAACCAAGGTGACGTCTGTACTCCTCGTCGGATTTACCAGGGTATGTTTTCGACATCCACGATACGGCAGACAAGTTCAAGTCCATGGCATCCACATGGTGCTGAGCAAAGTAGCCGATTCTGAGTCTACCGTTTCTAGACACCATACCGTCCAATGGCTGCAACTGGTCCAAGATAATCTTCAAAAGAGTGGTCTTACCGGTACCGTTACCACCACAGAACGCTATTCTACTGGTCATTTGAACATCCATATCGACATTCCGAAGCAAAATGTGTTCTGGGTCGTAGCCAAACTTGACATTTTGCAATTGCAAGATGGGAGGACTCAACTTTTCGGGGTCGGGGAACTTGAATGTCACCACCTTTTCATCTTCAGGAGGTTCCAATATTGGCAACTTCTCAAGTTTCTTGATTCTGGACTGTGCTTCGGACGACTTGGCCGCATTATACCTGAACTTATCAATGAACTCTTGCAAGTGCTTTCTGTATGCCATTTGGTTTTCGTATTCTCTCCGCTGGTTCTTGATTCTTTCTTCCCTGGTGGCGTAGAAAGAGTCGAAATTGGAGCCACGGTAGTAGTCCAATCTCTCCGAATGCTGGTGGATAATATCGGTAGCGACTTCATTAAGGAACGACCGATCGTGCGAGACTACCAACACTGTGGATTTGTAGTTTTGCAAGTACTTGGCTAGGTATGTGATGGAGGGAACATCCAACATATTGGATGGTTCGTCTAGCAACAACAAGTCGGGCTCGCAGAACAACGCTCTGGCAAGCGACAATCTCATTCTCCAACCACCGGAAAACGACTTTGTGGGCAAGTTCTGCGACTCCTTGGTGAAACCCAACCCGAATAAAATGGCTGCAGCTTTACTTTCGGCCTTATCAGACTCCATTTCGTTCAACTTCTCGCCGACCTCTTGTAAGTGGGTATCCAAATCTTCGCGCTCAAGATCGAGCTTCTTTACTTCGTTGGACTCCTCTTCGAATTCTGCACGCAACTTCTCGATCTCAGCGATTCTTTCGTTGATTTTCTGTTCTTCCTTCAAAAGACTTTTTCTCCACACGTCCGCATCCAACACACTTTGCAACGCAGGGGTGTCGTCACCTCTGATCTCTTGCTCGACGTGCAAAATGGTGATATGCTTGGGCACGTTCAATTCTCTTCTCGATAACGCTCTCAATAACGTAGACTTACCAATACCGTTCTGACCCACCAAACCGTATCTTCTACCATAAGCCAACGTCAACGAAGCTTCGCTCAAGATTCTTTGGCCATCACCCACATACAAGTCAAAGGTATCGAGCTTGATGTCCTTGGACTTTCCAGCACCGGAACCAAAATCGAGCGGATTGATTTCAAGGAAGAACGAGTCGTAATCCTCGCCCTTGCTTTCGTTCAATAACTTCGAAGCTTCGTACTGAACAAACTTGTTGTTTCTCTTTGCAACCTTTTTGGCGATTTTTCTCTCCTGTTTTTCCAACTTTTTCTTATCGACTCTCGATTCCATTTTTCTACCTGTATGCTCTATATCGTTACTGGCACTCAACAAAGCCAATGAGGAGTTGATATCTCTCTTGGAATTATTTTGTTTCAACACATTGATGTCCAAGAGCCTCTTGGAGGTGTCTCCTGTAAGCTCGAGTTTGGCCATATTTTCTTGCAATTTGGTAGTCAAGTTGTCTGTGATGGTCTTGATCAATTGATCAACCTTTTCTTTTGATCCTCCAGCGCTTAAAAGTATTTCTTGTACGAAGTTCATCTCTTCTGGTATATTCATATCTTGGGCAGTAACGCTATCTTCAGTGTTGGCAGAAACATGTTGTATGTAGCCAACTGCGTAATTGGCCACTATAGGGTCGATTGCAGGTGCTGCTTGACGTACTTGAAGTCCGATATTCGACATACTACTGGTGTACGATAACCACCGACTTCACAAGTTGGATCAAACTTTTCAGTCAGTGAGGGTCGTGCGCGCGCCGGTTCCACACCTCCAAGATAGTGAAGCACTATCATTAAGAATGAGGTTCACTGTTAGAGCAAGCTATGATCTTCAAATCCGAAGAGTATCTGATGACTTGATTTGTTACTATCTTCTATCAATAGCAATAAAATCTGTACTGATAAATTTTACTTAAAAATTAATGTAAGGATTTGATAAATACTAAAGATTTATGATCAATAGATAAAAATCATATAGTGAATCTGCAACGAAATCTACCATGTTTTGGGATTTCAAGGGTAGGGAGGTAAGGTATTGTGTGTGTGTGTGCGTGTGTATACACTAAAGCACAATCAAGAGGAGTTAGGACCAGAGAGTGCGATTCGCATCCCGATTCTTTGTACTACTTAGCTACTTAAGTACACTTCTATTACAGTTTAAGAACTCAGACATGTATTATCGTATAGAAGGAATAAAGAGAATGCTTGGTGGGCTCAGTGATAGGACGAATTGATAGACCGAAAGTTAAAAAACCATGCCATGAGCTAAAAAATGATTTAGGAGATTGGCTCAAACATTCTGTAGCGAGTCCAGTGCCAACGATGCTTGGCATCAGCTTCAGCATCAGCTTCGGCATCTCTCTTAGAGATTGGTTCAAAGAGCCTGTAATGAGTCCAGCTCCAAGCATCGGCGTCGGCAGAAGCATCAGCATCAGCTTCGGCATCTCTCTTGGAAATTGGCTCGAACATTCTGTAGCGAGTCCAGTGCCAACGGTGCTTGGCATCAGCTTCAGCATCAGCTTCGGCATCTCTCTTGGAGATTGGTTCAAACATTCTGTAGCGAGTCCAGTGCCAACGATGCTTGGCACTAGCTTCAGCATCAGCTTCGGCATCTCTCTTGGAGATTGGTTCAAACATTCTGTAACGAGTCCAGTGCCAACGGTGCTTGGCATCAGCTTCAGCATCTCTCTTTGAGATTTCAGTGTCGGTACTGTTCAACGAGTTTTCCAAGTCCTCAATGGTGATTCCAGCATTTTGGGCCGATTCTTCGGCCAAGGTGGCATTGACTAAGAGAATACGTTTCTTGCCATCGACTTCAACCACAACAGGCTCTTCGTCAGCAGAAATGTCGACTTGGCCATTTACTGCTTCATCTGGGAAGATAAAGTCTTGAGTTAATTGACCGCTGGACAGGGTGGACTGTTCATCGGCTGGAACAGGTGCAGCGGAAGCAAGGGTAGCCGAAGCGACGACGGACAAAGCGACAGTAGAGAGTCTCATTCTTTTAGGTAGTGAGTGTGGAAGTTATTGGATAACTGATGATAAGAGAAGCGAATAGAGAGAATTCTCATGGGTTTATATATGCTGAGATCAATGTCGTTGTTCCCATGTAACCCGCCTTATGGTGATTAATACACCTTGGAGCACCATAGATTGGTGTTTTACACTCTCCTATAGAGCTACACTTGGTGTAGTAGTGGATCCTTTTGCACCCAATTGAGGAAATTTTTTGTCTGAGTGAGTTCAGCACATGGCTGCAAGGGCTAAAAAATATCGTGCATAAATACATCGATGCGAGTGAGATGCAATCACTTTAGCCTAGTTTGGACTGCAATGGAAGCTCTGCGGCGCCTACTAAACGAATGCCCGGGTACAGGCTTCTGGTGTGGGAGGCGTAGGCGGAGGTGTGGGGATCTGCACAGGCAACACTTGCCACACACAGGATGACAAATCAGGGCGGAAAATCAGAGTGGAAAATCAGAGTGGAAAATCTACAAGTGAACATTCGCTACATTCTTCTCTCACATGTCGTTCATTAATCACTTATAAAACAGCCTTGATCTGTTCCTCCAACTTGTCAGCAGAGTGCAAGGCTTGGACATCGGAGTTACCTCCGATGTGCTTACCTCCGATAAAGACGTTTGGAACAGTTCTTTGACCAGTCAATTCTTCCAAAGCATCTTGGAGTTCGGCACCGTCACCAAGGGTGTCCAATTCGATGACGTATGCGTCTTTGGTGATCAGACCGATGGTGTTCTTGGCTTTGGTGCAGTATGGACAGTAAGACTGAAGTTAGTACGCAGGTTTTGCCATTAGTGGGCTCAATTACATACCTTTGAAGCGATGAAGACTGGCTTGGAGTCGATTAACTCTTGGATCTTTTTAGTTGCTTGTGCGGAAACCATGTTGTAGCGTATTTAGTTGGTGAAGATTACAAATGGCAGGTGCGTTCCTTTTATATGCCGTGCGCGCGCCGGCGAAAGTGGCCTCGCCACGCGCATATGTCAGCAATCACTAATTAATAATAGCAGCCACAGCCGGGCGAGGTATATTACTAAGTATGTCATAAGTATCTATATAGTCTAGAGCTTGAGCTGGTCATCCTGGGCGCCCTGGAGGGTCTCGTGGTTGAAAAGCTCGATTTCATATCCATCTGGGTCTCTGAAGAATCCGATCTCTTCCGGTTCCAGAACACCCCACTTCTTGAGCCATGCGTTAGGGCCCAAGGCCGCGTCAATTTTTGCGACAACGGCAGCGGGGTCGCTAACACTCACACAGATATGGCCGTAGCCCACGGTGGCGCCGTGTTCGGTGGTGTTACCGTTGTGGTAGCCCTTGAACTCTGGGTCAGACTCGGTTCCGTAGTTGTGGGTCAACTCAAGAATACCCAGGCGTGCTGCCAATTGCTCGTGCGTAAGACTGTTCTCTTTGACGCTAGGGTCTGCGACAAAACCCAAGAAATAAAGGGTGAATTTGGCGTCGGGAAATTCTCTAGTTTGCAACAATTTGAAGCCCAACACGTTTGTGTAGAAATCCAAAGAGACCTTAGGATCCTTGACACGCACCATGGTGTGGTTCAACCTGTAGGAAGCCTGGCTGGTTTTGCCGTCTTCCTTGCTGATGCCGTTTTCGATCAATTCGATCCAGTATCCATCGGGGTCCAATGCGAACGCGATATCCTTTTGTCTGCCGTCAGATAACTTTTTTTTGAACTCAACGCCATCGGCCAACAACTTGGATTCGGAAGCACTGATGTTGTCTACAGATATACAGATGTGGCCGAACCCTCTGAACTCGCCCTCGTTACCGTTGTTGACCTTGAAGGAGGGGTCGGATTCGGTGCCATGGTCGTGTTTCAATTCGAGCAACCCTTCTTGGCCGGACCAGTTTCTGTCACCAAATGCATTGGGGTCGCCGTCCAAGCCAATGATGTACAAAGTGGCATTATCGTTGACATTGATGGTTTTACGGTGGGTGAACCCAAAGTGTTTTTTGTAGAATTCAAGGGAGACCTTTGGGTCTTTGACACGGAGACACGTGTGGTTGAGGACTGGTGCTTGTGACATGGCGTACTGACGAATTGGTTGGTTCGAAATACGGGCAAATGTACGTAGGGTGCGGAACATCTTTGTGCGGAAGTTGCTGCTATATACAATTTCGGCTCTTTATGGAGGCGCTCGCAAATTCCACGTGTGACTAAGATGACATATCAGGGTCCTGAGCAACTCTGATCCGACCGTTGCTGTCTATTTATAAATAAACAGAGTTTGTCCTGTGTACTACTAAGCACTTCTGTCTACTGTGTACTACTTGCTTCTCTGTCTACTACTTAACGTCTCTGTCGTGTGTTCGTTTTATTGTCTATCGTTCGTTCTCTACCAGTCTCTGTAGAGTGAGAACAAAATTTTTCTAAGCATACTGGTCTGCTACTTGTACTTCTACTTGTACTTCTACTTCACTTGTCTACTGTCTACGATATCTGATTATCGTGCCTACTCCATGTCTAGAAACGTGGTGTCCTCGTTGCGCCGGTTTTCCACTCGCTCAAGAGTACTCTCGGCCCATGCTTCTAACAACCGTAAAACCATACTAGACATCCATAACTCGTACCGGGCCAAAAAACCCATATCCATGGTCACTGCCCATGACTTTCTCACCGGTGGAATGGTGGATAAGGCCCAGGTCGACATAGCATTGGTGGGAGACTCGCTTGCGATGACCACCCTCGGGTACGACGACACCAACCAAATCACCCTCGATGAGTTTATCTACCATGTAAAGTCAGTTGCCCGTGCCAACAAAAGCTCCTTCATAATCGCCGACTTGCCCTTTGGCACTTTTGAGCGCCTGGTGGATCAGGCGGTCGAGACTTGTACAAGACTCATCAAAGAAGGCGGGGCGCAGGCCATCAAGATCGAAGGAGGCAACTCCGAAACCATTCCTACGGTTGAAAAATTGGTCTCCATAGGGATTCCCATCATGGGCCATGTGGGGTTGACCCCACAAAAGCACAATACCCTAGGGGGGTTCAAGCTACAGGGAAATACACCCGAAAGTGCCCTCAGGATCTACCAAGAATGTGTCAATTTGCAAAAAGCAGGAGTATTCTCGATGCTTGTGGAATGCATTCCCAACAAGCTAGCCGAGTACATCACCGCCAACCTCGATGTTCCCACCATCGGCATCGGAGCAGGGCCCCATGTGTCGGGACAAGTGCTTGTAATTGCCGATATGTTGGGGATGTGTGATCCTTCCAGCACCCACATGCCCAAATTCGTCAAGAAATACGATAGCTTCTTTGAAAGAGGCGTGGCGGGGATCGGCAGCTATATCAAAGACTTGGAGTCGGGCCAGTTTCCGTTGGCCGATGAGCATGGCTACAAGATCAAAAGAGAAGTGCTCGAGGGGTTCAAGCAAAAGGCCTTCGAAATAAAATAATACTCTAAAAAAATAGCCAAGTCAAAGAAGAATAAGTTTGTAGTATAGTAATAGACTTTATAGTAATAACTTCATTACTACTTTTATAGTAGTCTTTTCTATTTTCTTATAGCTTTGAAATTTATGGTGCGAGCGATAAGAACGAAAATCAAAGACATTGACGATGACGGTTGAAATCACCAGCAATGAAAACCCCAACGTGCTAAGAGTGTTCATAGTCAGACATGGCCAGACAGACTACAACAGCAAGAAGATATTGCAGGGCCATTTGGACATCGATATCAATGAAGTGGGCCGTTCTCAGGCAACGCTAGTAGGCAAGGCTCTCGCCGGAATCCAGTTCGACGACATGGTATCGTCGGATCTTACGAGGTGCCGCAACACCGTGAGCGAGATTCTGAGGTTGCAGCCACGCAGCGACGTGCGGTATACATCGAATTTACGAGAGCGGTTTATGGGCCAGGCCGAAGGCATGTACTTGAAAGATGCATTGGCGCAGTACGGGGAAGGATTCCGTGAGTTTGGCGAAAAGCGCGATGAATTCAAGGCGCGGGTGGTTGCCGAGTGGCGCCGGATCCTCGCTGACAACCACAACAGCACCAACGTGCTTCTTTGCAGCCATGGCGGCCTCATCACTATGTGGGCCAACCACTTGTACAAGGAGGAAAAATTCAACAGTCACGTGAGCGCCGATAAGCTCAAGGTGCCGTTCAACACGTCGGTGACGGTGATAGACGTGGACAAACGCAATGCTGCCGATAGCGTGATTATGGCCTTTGGCAACACGGACCACTTGGGTGGACAATTCGAGGTCAAGGAGCAGTTGTTGCGGTGATATAGATCGATAGAGATAGAATGTAAAACCTACAGTAACCGTCCTGTAATATTGAGACAAACCGTATGGAACATCATTTGATTTGCCTAGACACTTTAAGTACTCGAATTACTCAGCTAACCTAACTGAATGTCTGACACATGGAGGACTGCTTTAAAGTGCCCTCAGGGGTTGCTGTTTGTCTGCAGGACCCACTGGCTGTCAAAAATACAGTAAACTACTGAAAGTAACCATAGTAGAACAATAGAAGGGTGGGGTTATAAGGCCACCTACAGGAGGTGGTTTTTCTTACCATATATAATATATACTTGTTGTACCCCTGAGCACTATGGTCATTAACAGTAAGTCATACCACGTCAGTTTTCATTGTTGTGGCAACAATTAGCATAACGGTGACCATAATCATGGTCGCATGCTTTGTTGCAGTGTATGCGTCATAGTATAAACCATCTCTCTGGCGTAAAACTTGTGAGTCAACTTCACCATAGGGTGGTCTAGTAGTCTCGGACACGTATGACGTGAACGTGCTAGCTCGTGAAACAGCTCTGTTTCTGGCCCATCCTACATTCAAAATTGCACCGATTGACTGCTCGTTAAAGAGAGAACTTCCTTGGAGATCATCCTCTAGTACAAGATTGTCACTAAATGCATAGCTTGCATTGTGGCTATGGCCGACGTAACAGTCAATCAATACCCGGTCTTCGCCACTTTCATCTATTAACCTAGTTTCATACGGTTGTAGTATCAATTGACCGCCGGATGTAATGGTGTAATTGTAGCGGTGATTGCCGGAGTTAATGCAGGCTACAAACTCTTCAATTTCGGGCCTCGATAAGAACTCAAGAGCTAGCGTGCACCCAAGTAGGTGCAATAAAAGGGCGAGGTACATTGCTGAGTTGATTAATAAATTCACATTTTCATGACAGCAAAGCCCCGCACGAACACCTCAGGGTGACAGCGTTCTCGGCTAGTCTAACTGCACCTGATGTTCGCATTTAATATAAAATAGAATATAAAATAATGTTTAAATGCGTTTTAATTTAAAGGATAATCTCACTCATCAAGAATAGATTATCCTAAAAGGGGAAGGTAGTGCTAGTATGATGAAACACTATTACGTAGTCTATCTCTACTCGACAATAAACCTCATTTTTCAAAAATAGTCGCTCAATTGTCTTCTAAATAACGAAAGTAAGTAGCCTAGCTAACTGTGTGAAGAGTATTTCCTAGCATAAAGGTCGTGCCCAATTTTAGTGAAAATGGCTTGTACCTAGCAGAACAAGATAGTCACAGGGTCATATTATTCACTTCATATTAGATGTTAAACGTTCAACGTATGGAGTATGTGATGTCTACTGGAATTGACCATTCCAGGAATACGTGGTCCTCAGCTGACATGCTGAACGCGAGTTGGGCGACACTACAACACGTCTTTGTTGGCCCCCTGTGCAACTATGGTGTGGCCATATATTTGACACCAAGGTCTGACTACCGTCTGTATTTTCAATTAAAATACTTGCATACGCACTGAAAAAGTTGTAGCATTGGTTAGTACAACAATGGTTGAGATCATTATCCGCACATTCTGAATCTGTGGCAGGGTATGCATTATAGTTTGAGCCAGCACAATCCCTTTGGCGTAAATTCGAGACGCTAGTTTGTGGGACAACTCTGTTTCTGGCCCATCCTATGTCCAAAATTGTATCGATTGACTGCTCGTTGAATAGTGAACTTCCTTGAAGATCATCCTCTGGAACAACATTGTCGCTAAATGCATAGCTTGCGTTGTGGTTTTGGCCAACGTAACAGTCAATTAACACACTGTCTTCGCCATTTTCATCTATTAACCTAGTCTCATATGGCTGCAAAATCAACTGACCGCCGGATGGGATAGTGTAATTGTAGCGGTGATCGCCTGAGTTAACGCAGGCAACGAATTGTTCAATTTCGGGCCTTGATAAGAACTCAAGAGCGAGCGTGCACCCGAGTAGTTGCAAAAATAAAAGGATGGTGTACATTGTAGAACAACTGCGAATTCTTTTTTAGTTTGATTGAGCTAATGCTTACAAGAGATCAACCACTATTTATATGACAAGGGGTAATTACTTTGGTACAAGGTAAGCTCCGCTAGCCGATGTATCAAGCTATTAGTCACATACCCCTGGTACCACGGGTACCACCAAAGTACCTTTTAATAGAAATGAAAGATTGCTTTATCCCCTTAATTTTCATGTCAAAAAAGTTCGCAGTCGATATCCGAAACCTTCTCTGCATTTTGCAGCCGCAAAATCTAAAAAATAAGCATATCATGCATGGGCACTACCCGATTTAGACTGGAAAAGATTAAAGTTATTGCGAGAAAAATCTTTCCGACAGTAGTTATAGGAGCAGTAACAATTGGATAGTTTCCCCTTCTTTGTCAATTGCTGCAAAAGAAGATCAGACCTTGCTTAAATTTAAAGGGGTATTTTACGCATGGATCAGCAAATTTATGTAATTTTGCAATCTCAGGGACCTTTCTTGCAAGACCACATACGTACGTAATGGCATGATGTTTATGATTGAGTGCAGCTCATCTGTAGTATTCTCATCTCTTGTTACCACCAGTCAAAAAGGACGTAGTTTATTTGATCCGACTTTGCTGCACAAGCTTTTTTGCAGCTAAGCAATCCCATTCGAAACGTAATAACTTTAAGGCACTAATGCGGCCTTGAAAATACTAGTGGAAAGTCTGTGTCGAAAAGCTCTAGAACAAAACGTGGCGGTCCCTGTTATTATAGTATTGATCAAATAAAAATGCTTGGCCAGCACTATTTAGCTTTTTTAACCGGCTATCATTTCTTTTCGTTGCATCTATATTTGTAATTCCGTTCACGGCTACTCTCTAATGTAAGTGCTATTTCCACTGAACTTGGGAAACACACTAAAATAGCAGGAGACGTTGGTCCCCGATCTCTAACAATTTTCTTATCAATTTGATCTGTTGACTAACAGGTTATTATTCAGTTAAATCATTAAACAAATGGATGTTAGCACAGTAAAATCCACCATTCTCACTAATATAGCTATACTCTGTAATCGATACTCTCGGTATTTGTTTTTTTTAAATCAATCGTCCCTTTACTAGCTGGTGACTTTTTGTTTCCCAGTTATAACCTTCCCCACATTTTCCTGATAGCCTTTGCTTCGCTCTTAGCACCTTTCACTCACCATTTATAGTAATCACTGCCACGGCCCACAATCCACGTAACGACATTAACCGGGAACTCTTGTTTGTATTGAGACATTGACATATACAAGTTAAGCTGATGAAGCGAACGAGCACTTTCAAAAATACTACTAATATGGAAGATTCCATAAAATGTCCATAAATACGGAACATTCACCAAATTATCAACACTACCGTAGCGGCTAATTAGTTCCGCACGAACACCAGCTAAGCCTGCTACGTGAAACTACATGTCTACAACGACGACAGTCGAGTCTCCGACAGTCAAGTCTCCATCTCGTCTCTTCGCATTCTACAGCTTGATGAAGAAAATTGAGCCGCGCGCGCATTTTTATTCACCAGTCGAACCTTAACTTCACGTCCACACAATAATGCGTATTACTAGTAGGTGGACGGGCTCATCGCTTGTCTGTGGAGCTCGAATCAAGCCGCTTGGGGCTATTTTGAGCCATAGTCGCCCCTTCACTTCCGACTACTCCCACTTGGGCGATGCCCTCTCCACTGACGGATCCATTGACACCGTAGACTTGGTTTATGACAAACACTCACCTGGAAAAGAGTCTTCCAAATCACCGTTGATCATATTGCATGGCCTTTTTGGCTCGAAAGCCAACACCAGGACCGTTGCCAAGCAATTGGCGTCGCGTCTTGACCGTGATGTCTTCTGTTTAGACTTGCGTAACTTTGGGCAGTCGCCCCACCATCGTAGACTAGACTACCCAGCTTTGGCAGCCGACGTGGAGAAGTTCATAAGCCAGTCTGATTTTGTGTCTAAACCGATTTTGATCGGCCACTCGATGGGTGCAAAAACCGTGATGGCTCTCGCTTTGCGCCAACCGGACATGCCCAAAATGATCATATCTGTGGACAATGCACCAGTAGATTTGAGTGGACGTGCTGACTCGTCGTCGTCCTTCAGCAAGTACGTGAACCAGTTGCGCTTATCGCTAGAAAAGTACCATTATACCAATATTAAAGACGTCGATGCTCAGTTGGCCAAGGTCGAGCCATCGTTGACAGTCAGACAGTTTTTGATGACTAACCTCAAACGAGGCAGGAAAGACGAGCCTGTGACTTCGAAAATCCCCTTGGCTATCATTGGTGATGCCATAGTCGGTGGAAGAATAGCCAGTTGGCCGTTTGACCTGAACCAGAGCCGGTGGTCCCGGGGCCCGGCGTTGTTCATTCGAGGCACCGAGTCCAATTACGTTCCGGACGACATAATTCCTGAAATAGGCAAGTACTTTCCGGACTTTGAGATCAGAGATATCAAGTCGGGGCACTGGGTCATCAGTGAGCAGCCTGAGAAGTTTATCGAAACCGTCGTAGAGTTTATAGAGAGAAAAGAGGATGAATAGAGAGCAGATAGAACAAAATACATAATCATTAAATCTAATACTTCAATAATGCCCTTAAAAGGTCTACTCTATTCTCTACAGTTTGACATTAGCAATTTTTGTGTTTATTGTTGGTGAATGTTAGCGAATGTTCGTTATAAATCGCTGACCTTGACACGGCCATTCGAAACAAAGTCGTCATACACATCGAATCTTCTTTGGTAGTGAACAGGAATACTTTCTCTGGTCTTAGGCAACAACTCTTTGTCCAATTCAGCATACAAAATCTCCTCGCCTTCGCCAGCTTCAGCAATGATGTTTCCAAGAGGATCAGCTACCAACGAGTGGCCGTATGCTTGATATCCACCACCTTCAACGTTACGGGCAGGACTGCAAAGAACAGTGAACATCTCGTTATCTACAGCTCTGGATCTGGCTAGCAAGTGCCAGTGTAAGGGGCCGGTGGTGGTGTTGAAGGCAGCAGGATAGAACATGGCAAACGCGTTGTGGGGGTTTCTGGAGGCCACCTGAGCCAATTCGGGGAATCTGATATCGTAACAGATGCCCAACCCTACATTGCCAAAGTCGCCTAGCTTGAATACAGTAGCTTTATCCCCTCCTGTGAAAGTAACCAGCTCTTTGAAGGTGATACCATTGGGAATGTCGATGTCAAACAAGTGCACTTTACGATGTTTGGCAATAATCTCGCCTTGAGGAGAAAAGGTCAACGAAGTGTTGAAGATTTTGTCATTTTCAGGGTCTTTTTCAGGAATGGAGCCTCCCACTATAAAGATACCATGCTTCTTGGCCAACTCCGCCAACAATCCTGTGGTTTCGCCGCTGGGAATGAGCTCAGCGTAGTGTTTGAACTGGTCCACGGCATAAGGCGAGTTGAAACACTCAGGCAACATCACCAAATCCAACTTTCCGATCTTGGACCCCGTCACCGCATCATTGATAATGTTGGTTACCTTGGCGAGGTTGGCGGCCTTGTCGGCGCCGGACTTCAACTGTATGAGAGCGATTTTCAACGACTTGCTCAATGGGCTCTTCAATACGGGTGCAGACATAGTTGCAGTAGTAGTAGATTAGTAATTCTACACTTATTAATCTAATCTGATTTGATTATCAGCCGCAGTGAGTCTACGTCACGTGCGGGGTTCCTAGTTTGTATGGAGATGCAATGTGTTCTATAGCAATATACAAGAGGCATATCATGTCATGTGTCAGGGGCTATCAGGGCTATCAGGTCGCGCTATCCCCGGGTGTGGCATTTTCCATGTCGAATTTGGGCTCGCTGGGGTGTGCTGTCTTTATGTTTCTTCTTTTTGCACCCAATTGAATCACGAAAAATACGGCCGAGATAACTATGCCTAGCCCGGCAAAACCCGTTCCCATATACATGGCCACTCTATACCCATGCACTGTGGTGGCCATGGAGGGAGCCATGTCCTTGGTAACGTAGTACTCCACCGTACCGGCAAATCCCAAGCCAATTGATATGGAATAATTGACAAATGTCGATACGAGCGAGCCTGCGATACCCTGCTGGGACTTGGGAAGTGCCTGCGTCAACAAAATACACCCGGCAGGAAACGACATGTCCATGCCAAGCGGCAGTACCAAGACACTAACAAACTTCTGGGCCCAGAAAGTCTGGCCCACGGGTCTTGTGGCTTGCAAAATGCTGCCTATGAAGAAGAAGATCATAGCTCCCACCATCACAAGTGAAGAAGGGAACTTGGAAAGTAGTACTGCCGACGAGATGGCCGCAACGTAGCCCATAGGTGCAGTCGGGATTATCTTTAATGCAGACGAGACCGCAGTATCGTGGTCGACCTCCAAAGACCATCTAAAGAGGTAGAAGAGCCATACTCCGAAACACGCCCATCCGGCTGATATACACCCAAGCACAAAGACCGTATCTCCCTGAAGCACTTCAGGAGGAACCAATGGGTCCTTGACTCGTTTCTCTATAATCAAAAACGCTCCCAACGAGAGGAACCCCACTATTAATAAAGCGTAGACGTACGGCTTATCCCAGCCTACATTGGGGCCCTGGTTGAATGCAAAGTTGATGAGAACCAAGCCAATCACGCCTGTAGCTGCGCCGAGATAATCAAACGTCCCTGTAGATATGTGGCCGATGTTTTGTGGAATGACAAAGTACGCAATGACGGCTGCGCCCGCAGCCACCATAGCACCAAGCCAAAAGGACCAGGGCCACCATGCTAATTGCGCAAGCATACCCGAAAATAACGCCCCCACAACGCACCCGGCGGGCGCAATGGCTCCGAATAGAGCCATGATGATGTCCCTCTTCATGGTCGGAGGATAGTACGAGCCGATCAATGCTTGGGTATTGGGCATGATGATGGCAGGCCCGATACCCTGTAGGGCTCTCATGGTCAGAAAGAAGACTTGGTTGTCGAGATACGCTCCGAATCCGGTCACGAGCGACCACACGGCGTACCACAAGTAGCCGATAAGGTACATATTTTTATACCCGAAAAGGTCCCCCAAACGCCCCGAAACCAATATAAACGTACCAACCGTAAGCGAATATGAAGCAGAAAGCCATGAGATGGCGCCGTTCTTGCCTTCGATCCCAAAAGTCGCGGCTATATCGTTAGACGTATTCATGGTCTGCGCGACCGACGCTTGTGTGATCAATTGCGAAAGCGACATGAGCACAATGAAGAGCACTTCTCGCCCAAGTGACATTTCCAGTGGACTAGGTACAAGTGGTGAGCTTGTGGTGACCTCTGAACGGCTGTCTTCCATATCTAACTTGAGAACTTCTGGTGTATTTGCCGGCTCTGCATTCGAGGAAATGACGGGGTTCATTTGAGTTAGGCGCCGTCACAATTTTACAAGAGCAGCCTACAAAATCGAGATGTACCGTCTTTTTGTATCATAACCTAGTGACAGATTTTACTAAAAATTATCAAACCCTTAGTTTTTAGTTTTTTAAGACGATGTCGCGCGGAACGATGCTCGGACCGCATCCGAGCTTGAGTTCCGTCGTGTCTAAATTGACACCTGTCAAGTCTAGGCTCACACCGTATTACTAGGTAAGAAGGAGTATTGTTGAAATGCCTAGAGCGAACAATCTGAGACCATGAGTATTCTAGGTGGGGCGATTTTTCACCACGATGAGCTGTCTCAGCAGTAGTAGCCCTGTGTAGACCTTATTGCAATACCCTCAGTGACGCAATACCGTCTCACTTAGCACAAATACCGTCTCACTTAACGCAGACTCTAGTCGCTCTTGAACGTCCCGAACGTCTCAATGAGCAATAGGATGCATAGTAGCCTATGGTGAGCATCAATTCCGTGGGACTACATCTACTGAATTCCTCTTCGTACGCTGACGCTTTTCTCTCGCTAGAGATGTAGCTCTTCGAACCTGTCAACGGTGCAATTGGCAGGATGGGACTCAGCGATACAAATGACTCAAACATCGAACAGAATGAATAATCGTACCAAGTGGTAGATATTAGCAAGATTTTGTGGGATAGGTATCGTACACGCTTGAGATTCAAGAGATATGACGACATACAAGACATCCAGTTGAACATCAAAGAATTTGATTTCTTTCTTCTTATCAAATCGTAGATTGCTATCACTCTAGCCTGGGTAACTTCATCTAGTTAGAAGCCTTCTGGCAGTATGTTACAAACGGCTTGGCAGCATAAGTCACTAGCACCTGCCTTTTCATAGTGTATAGATCAGACTTTAAATAATTATTACTTCATTCTCCGAGAATTTGAGAGGCTCGAGGAAAGTGGCTTATACAATCAGTCCAAGATCTATGTAACGTTGCCTCTATTAAAAATTTAAATATTATCTTTATGATCTATATATTTGATAATTTTATCAGATGATTCAAGTTGGCAGGTTAGTTTTATTGAATATCTGAAGCTGGAATGAATTCTTGTCGACACTAATTCTCCTGTTACAAGGTTCGTACTTCTGGTCCTCGGACATTTCCGGTCCTCATTCTATGCACTCATGTAACGATAGGAACTTAGCAATGCAACTATGATGAGCGCTTCTTGGTGCTATTTTCTCTGACTATTTCTTCGTTGTTGGATTCTTGGCTCGAACTTATTCATCGTATGTTTTCACAGCTAGCAGTGGGTGCTAATTGCATGCTACATTTTTGGATCTTACGGAAAGTATGCACTCTTCTGCTCGTTTGGAATTGTCACGAACAAACCGGATTCACATTTAGCCGAGCACCATGCTTGATTCATAATTACAAGAAAATAGCACCTCGCGTACGCACAAAATACATCATGAAGCATTCAACGCATGTTCTCATAACCAAGAAAAGGGTAATAATATGGCAGATGTCAGGCCCTTATGCACCTTGTATTTTGCCATGGATTTGCACACTTTGAATATTGTGGATACGTCAGATCTACTCAAACTTTAAATAGATCTTGAAACTCCCACAAATTATTGTCACCTGGCAAGTGGGGTAAATGGACTGCCTAATGACTTCAAGCAGAGGTTGGAAAATTATGAAATATGTTGAGAAACGTTTTAAGAACAACTACTGACTGTTCTGTCCATCTGGCAGTCAAGCTATATTCCACATAGCTATCTAAGTTTTGTTTAGTACTTTAAAGTGTAATGAGCTAACCTCCAAACTTGAACTGTTTAAATTATCTTTTTAATTATATAAATATATGATTGAAAGGTACCAATGGTACCAGTACTGCATGAAGATCCTATGTTGACTATCCTTCAACCGGCTATGAGCCTAATCTACACTGAAGACCCTATGTTGACTATCCTTCAACCGGCTACGAGTCTAATCTACACTGAACCCCCTAAACATGATTCGTCTAGTCGGTTCCGGGTCTATAAATAGCGACTCAATTCACTCTTCTAAATAGAACAAGCAAGTAGCTTAGCCTTAATCTAACTAACTGATGAGTTCAGAACCTAACAATGATGATATCCGGCGCTCCATAATATTATTCTATTATTTCTCAATATTTGGTCGTCTCCTTTAACCACTTCAAATGAGGCAAAAATACTTCGGTACATCTTTTACGGTTAATCTCCTCATTTTCCCTCACGTATTGCAAGTATTTACCCATGTACTCCGCCTTTGTCACGTCTGCTCCGTCAATAGCCTTGCCGTCGGAATCGTAATACTCAGCACATAATCCTTGGGTGAAAAACTGGAATAGTCTCAAGTCAAAGTCGTAGCCTACATTCGAGTTAACTCCTTCGTACATACGCAAATGTTTCTCATTTTTGTATGCAAGCTCTCGGTTGTTGTATAACCAGTCAGGATAGTACTTTGGATACGAAGCATGCATGAATATAATGTCGATATCGTCGTCTGAGATTTCTCCGGTGGCCCACTTTTGCGACTGAATTGGATCGTAGTGGCCCAACGCCTTGGATTTGAACTGTTTGTCCTCCTCGGAATGGTACCCGACCCACTTGAACTGCCTGAGGGTTTGGAACCACGGCTCTTTGAGCGCATGGGCTGCTGCAATAAAGGTTTCTTTGTCACCTTCGCCTGCAGATCCCTGAGTTAAGATGGGGTAATAGTAGTTGGGCCCAAAAACGTTGTAGTAGAGACATAAGAGCAAGGTTTTGAGGTGCGAAGTACGGTTGACCATCAACATTCCTGTCTCAGAAGTGGGGTCGGGGAGGGTTCCTTCGAAAGTATGGTACCAAGTGTCCTTAAAGGTATACTGCGACAAAGGCTTAGGTTCCAGAAGCCCACTGACCTTCTGCTGGTGCTTATCGTACTTGTTGTACAGCACCTTGTTTTCCTTGACAGGTATACGGGCAATGTCGTAGAACTTGGGGTTCGCCGTGCGTGCCCACGAATCGGGCCAGAGAATCAATTTCTTCTCCTTGAACAACGCTGATTCAAACAAGTAGTCGATGCTCTTGGTGGGGAAGTTGTCGGAGTCTACATACAAGACGTTTTCGAACTTGGAGCTGATGATGGCTAGCATTTTATACTGATAACCACCGATATCGAACCTGTCGTTTAGGTTTTGGGCCAAGGTCTCGTCAAATAGGTTGCATCTTGCGTTCAAACTGGGCAAGATCTTTTCGCAAAAGTCTTTTTCGTACTCCTTTGACGAAGCCAAGAACAATTCGATGGGCAATGTCGAGCCGGTGGTTCGGATTTGCTTGATTACGAGGTACGACAACCAACTATACTTGCCTCCGCCTACCAACACGTACCCAGAAGAGCCTTGGTAAGTGCTCCATTCCGGATCAGATGGAAGAATGTTGCCAAAAGTGGCCACGCCGTAGTTTTCAATGAGCTTGTTAATATGCCCGTCTACGTATCTGGTATGCGAATCTTTCATCTGGTCGAAAGTGGTGTCTGGAATATCCAATACATTCTCCAAGTACTCCTTTGAAAACAAAAACTCTTCGTTGTCAGACGATAACTCTCTGGCCTTTTCATTCTTGTACTTGTCCTTGATGGACGGCGAGTCGATCTTGAAATCTTCGAGTCCATTGAAAAATGCAGTGTAATCTCTTATAGAAGCAAGCACTTTCTGGTCTCCCGTAGCTGTTTTTTGTCCCTGAATGTTGTCGTCAACAGGAGGACTCTTGAGCGGCTTGCTGGCGCCAGATCCATTGTTGGAAGTGGCCACTTTGGGGGTGGTACTGCCATAACCGGAGGTGAAAAAATGCACTATTAAAAGGGCTAGTATGACACCTACTGCCACCTTGAGCTTGTCGCGCTTTAGAAGTCTTACAACACTCATGTCTGGCAGCGTGTTGGTATGAATGTATTCTATTTAGGGTGAAAAGCGATACGCGAGTTCCGGTTCACGTCACGTGACAACAGGGTCTATATTTAGACTGACATCCTAGCACCCACAGTAGACTATAGACAACTGGGCCCAGGCCTGCTCTAGGCTGGTTAGTTAGTAGGATGGTTGGGATGAGTTAATTGCTCTGCGATTTTGGGACAGATCACTAGACCTGGACCGCAACCATCACTGCATAATCTATAACGTGACGCTATTGTTAGTTCTTATGTCCGTCGCTACTAATTTTTCGCTCTCACTAATCTCACTAATTTCTCACTAATCTCGCTAATTCCTCACTAATCTCACTGATCTCTCGCTAGCTACCACGCTGCATGCTACTTCTCCACACTTCTCCACCTCTACCTCTCTCTTTGTGCCTTATTACTAATCCCCACTACCACTCTATAACCTAACTCAGAGTTGCTCGCGCTTCAGTCTATCTTAGTCTATTTTATAGTCTGCTTTTTATCTATTTTTCAGTCTATTCTTCAGTCTTTTTTGGTTATTTAGTGCACTAAGCATGCTACGTAAAGTACCCAGGAGAATGGCACACACAGGCAAACTATGGAGTGTTCCAAAACGCTCGTCGTTCACAGAGGTCCTTGAGCCAGATAACCGCATCAAAACCAAAGAAATCGCCGCTGCAAACGCCGACAACATCACCCACAAACCCCGGAACTTGCTTCTGGGCAGCTTTTCGTGGACCCTTCCAGAAACCAGACAGGAGTACAAGTACTTAACGTCAAGTGCTCGTGCGCTCGAAGACCTCGGATTGGACCCTCTGCAGGTCTCAGACCCCCAGTATCGTCGCATAGTCTCTGGCGAGGTGTACCAAGACGACTTTGCTCAGCAAGGCTTGCCTTTTCCGTACGCTCAGGCGTACGCCGGATGGCAATTTGGGCAGTTTGCGGGCCAATTGGGCGATGGAAGAGTCACCAATTTGTTCGAGATCGACAAACCAGCACTGCTGGGCTCTTTGGCAAATCGTCCGGTGTACGAAGTCCAGCTCAAAGGCTCGGGAATGACCCCGTACTCGCGGTTTGCTGACGGGAAGGCGGTGTTGAGGTCTTCCATCAGAGAGTACATAATCTCAGAACACTTGAACGCAGTCGGGATTCCCTCCACAAGAGCATTGGCCTTAACCTTTTTGCCCCAGACGCTTGCCAGAAGAAGCAGGCCTGAAAAATGTGCCATTGTCACCCGGTTTGCTGAGCTGTGGATCCGTTTGGGAAGCTTTGATTTGTACCGGTGGCGAGGCGACCGGGGCGGAATTCGCAGCTTGGTCGACTATGTGATCAAAGAGTTGTTTACCATCAACGGCAACAGGTTTCTGAACTGGGAGTCGTTGTCAGACGTGAAGAAGAAGGCTTTATTTGAAGGCACCGACGAGAGTATTGGGCAGTTGAGCGACTACGATAAGTTCTATTACGAAACCATAATTCGAAATGCCTCCACCACTGCCATGTGGCAGAGCTACGGCTTTTTAAACGGTGTTTTGAACACAGACAACACCTCTATACTAGGTCTTTCCATGGACTTTGGTCCGTTTTCGATCATGGACAAGTACGATCCCAACTATACTCCAAACTCAGAGGACCACGAACGTCGATACGGGTACCAGAACACACCCACGGCCATCTGGTGGAACTTGACTCGTTTGGGTGAAGACTTGGCCGAGCTTATTGGCGGAGCCCGTTTTCTCAATGACCTGAAATTCAATAATGGCGAGATTGACCAGGCCTGGGAAGACGAGATCATCACCAGAGCCACCAAAATCATCGAGGTGGGGGGAGAAATCTACCAATATGCCTTTACTAAGAAGTATGTTGAGACATTTCTCAATCGACTCGGCTTGTCGCACAAGTTGATTGACGTAGAGAACCCCGATATAATCAACGACGAGCTCATAGCACCGTTGTTGAGCATGCTTCGTCGGGTCCAATGTGACTACAACAAGTTTTTCTTGCTTTTGCAAGATTCGGACGTCAATGGTTCGTTTGAGGCCATAGCCGAGTCTGTGCTTGAACACGTAGACACCGAAGATCCTGGCCGGATCCATACCAAGAAAGTGTTGGTCGAGGCAATCACAAGCTGGCTTGAGATTTATAAATCGTACGTTGATAAATCTGCCACGACCGATCCACAGCACTCTCGTGAAGCCAGCCGCAGTTATAACCCGCTCTTCTTGCCTAGAAACTGGATTTTGGATCAGGTTATACAATTTACCGAAGACTCCGACGGCGACGACTTGTCGTACTTGAAGAAGTTGGAAAAGATGAGTTTCTACCCTTACGATCGCAGCAAATGGGGTGACGACTTGAAAGAGTTGGAAGAGCAGTGGGTCTTGCAGGGTGACAAGGGTGAGGACTACGCGATGTTGCAATGCAGCTGCTCAAGTTAAATGAACTTAACCTCAATAAGTGATTTAAGCGATCATTAACTTGCAGACCACTATTGCATCATCATCAACTATTGAAATACTTGAGATGTGAGATCTCACCGGACCAATACTAGATGACTCAGAATAAACGTCTCTATTTATTCAAATTAACTCTACACCTTATCTTTTGCTCCTTTAACCAATTATTCCGCCTTTAAGTTTGATATTTTAAGACAACTATGACGAGCTTTGAGGTGAAAGTATGTATAAAGATTCAACTACTACAAAATCTTGATGTCAAGATTACTCTCTCGATTTGCGATTTCTTCAATTTATATTACTGCTAATCAGTCATAGTTATTCAATTGTACTTAGGTTAATTTTACACTTAAGACTTAAAGGCAGATTTGGCGTCGTTGTATCCGCTGTGGAATGCCTCCTTGGCCTTTTCTTGGACTTGTGAGTCCAACTTGGAAATCTTCTGGTCCAATTCGTTGTTACCAGTGGAGAAACCAGAGGAGCCGTGGGATCCAGAGTTACCGTGGGATCCAGAGTGACCGTGGGATCCAGAGTGACCGTGGGATCCGTGTTCATGAGATCCAGTGTGACTATAGTTTCCGGTTTGTTCATGAGAACCAGTGGACGAATATCCTTGGCCAGATTGGCCTGAAGAATATTCTTGGCCAGATTGTCCCGAGGAATATCCCTGGCTGGTTTGACCAGAGTGACCATGTTGAGAAGCACCGTATCCAGCAGCACCTCCTAAACCGGCACCAGCAGCGGCGCCACCAGCAGCACTACCGTAACCAGATTGACCAGAAGATCCATAGGAGTCCTTAGCATCTGATGAGCCGTAAGCATCTCTGCCGGTGGAAGATCCATAGGTGTCTTTGCCGGAGGATCCATAGGTGTCTTTGCCAGAGGATCCATAGGTGTCTTTACCAGACGAGCCATAAGCATCTTTACCAGAAGATCCATAGGTGTCTTTACCAGACGAGCCATAAGCGTCTTTGCCAGAAGAACCGTATGAGTCTTTGCCCGTGGAAGAACCATAAGCATCCTTTCCAGTGGAGGAACCATAAGCATCCTTTCCAGAAGCACCATACGAGTCCTTACCGGTGGAGCCATAGGCATCCTGTCCAGAAGAGCCATATGAGTCCTTACCTGTAGTTGAGGAGCCATAGGAGTCTTTACCAGTAGAAGAACCGTAGGAGTCCTTGCCAGTACCGTAAGATGAGTCTTTGCCATAGTCATCGGACTTGGAAGAGCCATAAGCTCCGGCACCTGCAGCACCCGCACCTGCGGCACCGACACCTGCAGCACCTGCACCTGCACCTGCGCCTGCGCCGGAACCTGTACCAGAACCGTGAGTGCCTGCAGCACCTTGGCTGCCTCCACCATACTTGGAGCCAATTCCGCCTTCGGTACCAGACAAGTTGTCACGGCCTACATATTGGCCACCTTGTTTGTCCAAGTCGTTAGCCTTCTTGATGGCATCTTCTTTGGAGATCTTACCATCTTTAAATTGCTTTTGGATTTCGCTGTGAGCATTGTCCTTGCCAATGGCTTGACCAGCTTTTTTGTCGACCTCGTCGACGTCGTTCTTACCACCTCCGAGTTTACTTTGAATTTTGTCTGCGAGTCCCATTATTGTTAATTTGATATAGTATTTTTGATATTTTGAAAAAGAACTGAAGGTAGGGCTTTCTGGTGTTTATATATATTTGGATAGCCTCAATTGACCCTTGCTGTCTTCGGATTGTTCTCCTCAGCAATCCCCTCTATTGGTGTATTGGTTGCTAATTTCCTCGATATAAGTGTGAGTGGCCCGGGGCACCAAACCAGTAAAATGCGACGTCATAGAACACTACAAATCCTTCTGTGCGCATCACCGCCACACTCACTGTGCCACGACTTCCTAATGCAGACAGGTACCTGGCCAACTGCTTGCTACTGTCGGTCATCGCGCATACTGAAATTTGCACCCATGAAATTTAGAGGTCCTGTCGGTTGCGGTCATCGAGCCACAACCAATGGCATCACAGTTGCTGTTGGTAAATCATGCTTTGGACCAACTGGTGCTAAGTCAGCCGTGGACCATGTGGGGATCTCGAGCAACCTTACGTCACATACTGTCATCACGCGGAAGCAAACAGTAGCCGATGCATGGTGCTCAATCTACAGTATACTTTGGGTCTTATCATGCCATTTGGGGCCGAGCCTTCATCGTTTGACGATGGTAACTGGGACTTTAATAAATACATACTTGTTGTTGGTCAATGCAATCTGGAGCCTTATCTGGTAGAATCGCACCATGAAGCACGATTGGAAGTTGGGAACGAGACAGAACTCGTCAAAGTCATACTTGTAGATAACCGGGGCACCTTTGACGCTGCTCGAGTTCAAATTGACCTTGACTGTTAGTTTTTTCTTGTACTCATTGGTACTTTTGTCGTGCACCCAAGGAATAGTGGAGTACATTTTCCCGTCCTTCAGATCGTGCCATTTGGCGGAGCCTGGCTGCTGGAAACGTACGTCCGTAATATCGAGGTTCATTACTTTCTCTTCTAGTTTACGTATACTCTGGAGATCATCCACCAATCTCTTTTCCAACGCAAAATTCCCGGCCCCCAACTGGTCAATCAACTGTGAGAGTTCCTTTACGGCTTTGTCCACCGGCTTAATCATGTTGTTGGCGAAGGTGTCCTTGTCAAAGAAGGTGTTTCCTGCATTGTGAGTGCCGTCACGGTTGAAAATAAGATCATGGCAAAACTCAATGGCTATGGGGCGATGGTCGGAACGGAGATTTGTCACTACAAACTCGGCGTTGATGTATTTGATGTCCACCGGACTCTTGTTGGCGCTGCTCTCGCCGCCAGGTGGATGGAACGTGAACTCCAACGGAATATCGAAGCACCGGGCCTCGATCTGTTCAGGCGTAACCTCCACGTTTCGAAATTTGCGGGGTGGAATGTAGTCCAATACATACTCTGTTTGCGGGCTCGAGAGCTTGAGGGTCCCTAAAGGTTTCTGGAGTCCCGTGAAACTTCGCCTGTACAATATGGTGAAGATCTCATAGTTGCAAGCCTTGGGCACGGCAGCACCTCCCTTGACATCGGAACAACTGCTGATCTGGCGATACGTTTGTTTGGCCTTGGCAAGTTGCAACTCGTTTTGAGCAATCTCGTGCGCATGCTGAGCTCCCTCGAGGTCGTTTTCCTGTATAGACTTGAGGAGTTGGCGGCCCAACTGCACTTTTTCGTTCACTCGGTTGAACAAGTTCTCGTGCAAGAGTTTGTTCTCCACCTTCTTCACGCACGCGTCTTGCGCACTCAATATCTTTGTTCGCTGGAGTAGCCTCACGTAGTTGGATGCTTCTTTGAGAATGATATACTCGTCACCCTTGGAGTTGACCAATCTGATATCATTGGGGTCAAACGCGTCGGGGCTCACGTTGTACTTGGACCTGCGACCAATAAATCGGGCCATCACTCCATACGTGATAGCAGAGTCGTTCATAGACAAGTCTCTGACCTCCTTGGCCCCGACATCGGTTCGGCACCCACCGAGCGACGGCGGCATCTGCACATGGCTAGAGAGGTTGTGGTCGTTGCACACCGAGTCGAGCAATAGCGAGGGAATTTTGAAGGTGAAAAATCGCTTGTACTTGCGCCCTGGCGCGATCATTCGTGCGGATCCGAACGCCAAGTGCGCGCCATCAGTGGGGTCGACCAACATCGGGCATGTGTAAATATCGGCGTTTTCGCTCACAAGACGGTTGATATGGCCGTCGTTCCACGACGCACTGAAATCAAACATCTCTAAAAATTTGTGCAACGTAACCGGACGCTTGTCTTTTGCGTCTTGTTTGTTGTACACCCTAAACGTTCCTTCGAAAAGTAGGTATAGCATTTCAAACGGAATCGGCTTGTCGCTGGTGTTGCAAATGTTTACGTACCCATAGATGTAGTCGCCTTCCTTATACTCGTACAACAGCGGGTCTATAAACTCGGGGGGCTCGCCAAGCCTGCCCACAGACTTGGTGAAATGGAGCGACAACTTGACGGAATCCGAGACCTCGTTGCCGGTATCGGTCAAGTTCTTAAGTTTGCCTACATTATCAAGAATGGTTTCTTGCCATGTGGTGGTGGTTTCATCGGCAAGAATCTCGGAGCCGCTGTCTCCAGAAAATGTGGGTTGCGGCTCGCGCAGGCCATATACGGAAGTAGACAAGGTGTGGGAGGCGGAATTGTCGGGGTGATGGTTGAAGGACAAGGTCAGAATCTCCGAGGGGGCCAAGTCGGTCGAGTCCTGGCGCGAAAACTCATAGTTGGGTGGCATGACATCGTGGTCGTCATGGTCGGGCACATTGAGCGTATGGTTCACGGTGTTTGTGAACATAAAGTACGAAGGAAGAATGGACCAGACGGGGTCCTCGGTCATGTCCTCGCGTGGGGCCGACGACTCTGTTTCTTGAAAGCCCATGATGATAACGAGGTCTAAACTACAGACTAAGCGCTCGTGCAACTATTTATATTTACTATATGAGTCACGAACTATTTCGTATCTACTATGTCTGAGCCGCGCGTAGTACCCCAAGAATTGGAATGTTCAAGAAGGAACTGATATCGCTCGGTAGTCCCGATTAGGTTCGTGTGCGATGAGGACGTGCCTGGGCCCGCTAAACTAACGGTTGCGAGTAGGTTGTCAGCTACAAACGGTTTATTTATAGTATTGAAAATAAATTGATTATTATAAATAAATATCAATCGTAAGGCTCCGATCCGTCTAACGGGCCTACTATTGGCCGCAAGTACAAGGAATGGGGCTATGCAAACATGAGATGACGAGTCTGGAGCGGTCTTGGTTATGGTGGATGGGAGTCGGCCCCCTCTAGCCGCACTTTAGGGGGCTTGCGAGCTTCAAGGTGCCAACTCACCATATCTTGGCAGCCAATAACAGATAGCCACTAGTCCGAATATTACTAATCTCCAAAGTTGTCCCCTGCAGTCCACTATACTACCTTATTGTATTGCTTGTTTCTTGCCCATTATTTTTTCGCGCGGAATTTTGCAGTCGCTGTCTCTAGCCTTATAAGAACGGCGGAATTTGCGAAGCAATAAGCTCAAGTAGGTGGTGTGGGTGTCTCTAGGTGTAATTGTCTCTGGGTGTGAGTGCCACTATACATATCTTGTTGTCTCGTTGAGTTTCTGTTATTGGATTTCAGTTAATCTTAATGCCGACAAATCATTCTGCCAGTTTCCCCACTTGTGATAAGTTAGTCAGCTGCGCAACCGTTGCGGAAGTGGCTAAAAAATAAAAATACGAACTATACGATTGTCTTCTGACTCAATCATTCAAATGCAGACTACAACGTTTTTTGGTCCAAATCACCTTGCCAGTAGTATCTTTGAATTACTCATCTGAACGACTTTTCAAATGATCATATTATCGAAAGTGTAACACTATCCAATTTTCGCCGTATATACCTAGACGATTCACGAAAAAGCGCATTAATTACGCAGAATTATGATGAAAAATGATTGTTCAATTTGCGCTCTTGTTTGGTTTCTCCAAACCTATCAATTATGACACCTCATTCTTTATCACGCACTCTTGTACAAATTTCTACAATTACGCTAAAGAACACTTCATCAACATGACTCATTTCTATCATTAAATTCTCTAATTATCTATCTTCCGAACTTCTTAAGTTCCCAGTATCTTAAAAATGGATATACTAAACCGCTAAATCCCATGCAAAGCCACATGGCAATATCACCACCCTCTTCGCCTCCGATTCTTCTGGCCACAGGACCTACCCAATAGGTTTGTGCCATGCCTACAGCGGCACCAGTGGCCCCAATAACAAAAGAAGTGGACGCAGCCAATCCTCGGGTGAGTTTATCGTAATCGTTCCATATTTTGAAGTTGTAATGTTGTTTCCGAGGGGTGTAAAGATGAATTGATTTGGTTTTAGGTGAAGACGAGCTGCTGACTGGCTCGCCAAACTCGTCATCTTCGGTTGCAGTGCCGAATTCCTTGGTGTATAAATGAATGAATCTGTCCGTTCTGAAAATAAGGTTCTCTTCCAATAACATGATAAAGTACATCAGAATCCAGTACCCAACCATAGGCAAGAAATTGCCCAAAATTGTAGCGAATTTATTACGCCCGGCAATGGCGCAGGCAAAATAGAAGGCAGTCAAGACGAATGCCCATATCCAACGCGGCACCTTGGCAAACCCTCTTCCTGCCAACTGAACGCCAAATGCTGCTGAATAAGTGTTTAGAATGTTGTTGGAAATAAGCGAAAGGAAGATCAAGATCAACAAGAACTTGCCTCCGCCTCCCCACGGCTTGAAGGCTTCGTTTAAAAGGCCTCCCATGCCGTATTGTTCGTAAGCGGCACCCCAAGGCTTGTAGTTAAGTGCCACATTACCGATTAACAACCCAATCACGCCTACAAATGTGGTGGGAATCCAGATTCCAAAGAAGGTGAGGCAGAAAATGTGCAAATCGCCCGAGTTTTCAGGGAACAAAATATAGTAATCTGATGCAATGGAGCCCCAAGTTGAAGTGATAGAGTAGCATAACGAAAAGAACGATAACCAGCTTCCTTTGATAGCTATGGGATCCGTGATGGCATCGTCAAAGTTGAGGTGGCCGAATTTCTGCGATGCTACCACATAAAGGAGCAAAAATGCAAGATTCACAGGCAAACTGAGATACGCCTCCACTCTTATAAGCTGTTTAATACCACCAATAGTCACGCTGAGGGACAAGAGCGCAATAATGACAATTCCCCAACTTATGGAGATTTTGCCATTGCTCATACTTGCCAATATTTGGCCCCCTACAACACTGTTGACAATCGACCAGCCCATAACACCGATAATACTGACCAAAGCTACGAGTTTCACAAACCACCAGCCAAACAAGAACCGGGCACTGACCATCTGTCTACAACCCGATCTTGGTCCCATCATAGCACAGTAGGCAGCGATTCCGCAGCCTAAAGTCTCACCTACTAGACCTGCAATCAAAGTGTTTTTCAACCCCAATCCAAATACCAACGGTCCCAAGTAGAACGACGACATCGAACTCAACCCTCCGCATGCCGACAACCAAAGGCCGATTACCGATACAAGTTGGCGAAGCTTGTTAGTTGACCGTTCGTAAGGCTCTATTCTCTCTATACCTCTTGTTTCGACCCCCAAAGCGTCTAATTTTTTGGACGCATGGGCGATATAATCCCAAATTCCCCACTGTGATTTGGGTTTGGCAGCACCCACTTCTGGGGAGCCGCTGACGTCAGTGTAGACGTCGTTGACATCAGAGTCAACCACGTTGGCACTATACCCCTTGGGTGTATCCATGTTGGCTTCCGCTTCCTTCGAAACCCCCATAATTTGTGGTTTTTGTTTGGTTGTAAATAGGAGTGAGTCAATCTAATTTTAATTTATCACCATATGAGGCTCAAGCTAAAGCGGCTGCACGTGCAAAGACAAAGAAGCTCTCCACGTAGAGCGGCTAACACACCGGATCAATGCTAATAGCAGTGCGGCAATCGGAGTCGAAGAGCTAGTGCCGGAAATTACGGGCAGAGTCAATCGATGAAAAACAAAAAATTAAAAAGAAAGCCCGATGCGGGGGTCGAACCCGCAACCTTTTGATGTCCTATCTAAGAGTCAAACGCTCTACCGATTGAGCTAACCAGGCGTTCTTGTTGTAAGCATTTCTCCCTGATGCTTTATAATGGAGCTACTGAATTACAACCTATTGTGGAGTATCTTGTGCTATATTACTCGAAGTTTGCTAGCACTGCATAACCAAAGAATCTTGGCCCTTTGCAACAACCTAATTAACAAAAGTTTCGCGCTTGCACTTCTCTACCAACAACACTCTAGCGATAATGTGTCAAGAAGATCATTTACTATAATTCAACAAAGGAAGTTGCAACTTTATTTTGCAGCCTTAAACAACATCTGTCTAAATATCATGATATCACTTGCTCCATCATACGTTAAATGTTTCACTTCACCTGTCATGTCTGGTGACTGCATCATAACGTTATCCAGGCTAATTGAACTCCGAGGATGAGCCCGGTAAAGAGTCAGCCTTTGGCTTATAATTCATAATACGAGTAATAGTTCATTCGAAATCTTTGTATTCGCAGTAATCGAGAATATGCAAGTTCGGCTTGGGATGCTTGGCGACAGCTTCCGTACGCCCATAATAATTTTTTCAATGCGAGGGGCCATTAACCGAGGGAAATTGTATAATGGATTGATTCGAGTGTGGTAAACGATCATCTTGGACAATGTAGCACCCGCGACCCTGAATACAAGTACAAAGCAATGTGAACATATCTCTCACGCTTGTGGAAGGTAAGCTTGGGTATTTTGGGAGAGAGCTTCCAGCATTGGATCCAATTCTTGCATGGACCACCATCTCATGTGTGAAATTTGTAAGATTCGTAGTACATTTTACTATTGTTCTCGCTAATCAGTGCGTTTCAATCGTTGCATCGGGTTTTGTGCTGATACTCACGTTCCGTGGCCTAAATCATAACTGAGCATCTCAAACATACGATGAAAAGTTATGTGCCTGTAACAAAATAGTGCTATTACGTAAGACCAATCTTGCTAGGTCTCCACTTCTAATCCGTTGAACTCGTCCTTTCGAACTACTTGCAATCTTTTATATAAAGCTCAAAACAACCATTTTATGATTTTCGCGGTGCCAAACAGTTCGGTAATTCTAAATACCAAATGTATGGTCCTGAAAGATTGTATTTTTCAAAACAATGATTATCTACGTTTGTAGCTCTGGTCAAATCTAGATTTTCATTCAAAACCATCTGACACCAAAATATGCAGGAGAGAAGTATACGTTGTATATAACGATTGCCATTGGGGGGGGCCAAGGCATCCCTTTTTGAATTATAGTAGCAAACCTGTAGGGCAAGTGACTTATACGAGGGTACTGACTTGGGGTATCTGCTGAAAAAGCTATCTAATTTTATTGGCTCTCGAATCAACGAAAAGACTATGCTCATCGTACCTTCACTGCTGCATTGCCGCATAGGTGTGGTCCCAAATCAGGAGATTTAATTGCTGCCAGGCCGCCCAATTCCAACTGCACACACATAGCTTTATTGTTTCTTGCATATTCGATCCACTTCATTATTCGCAGTACAATAACCTGCAAAATTATGCCAAGTATATTTTTTTGCACCCTACCCTCAAGCCCCGGTGGACGAAGATCTAAAAAAATTAAGGATCTATTGTTTACTGATACACCATCTCGTGGACCATTTTGCAATCGGATTTCGGATATGGGGTGTACCTTAGAACCAATCTACATTGCTGCTACATGAAGCAGCCTAACGTCAACTCGAGCACACATGATCTTACATACAACAGCATGAAATCCCCTTCCTATTCTCGGCCAATTCACAAATCAGTTGATCAATGTTATCAAGGATTTATTCAGGGAGGTATCGAACACAATTTGAACTAAAAAATAATTTTCAAAAATACAACTTACAAAGAAAACTTGGCTGTGTCGTATTATGACAAACAGGGGGTTCAAATAAATTATGCCCCACACTCGGCACCACATGTCTCGCTTCTGCCTGTTTTCGGCAAATGTAAACCCACATGGGGCTGTATTTCCGATGTGTGTGGTTTTTTTTGTATAGCCCGCCTCACCCCAAGTATGGTAAATCATAACAGGTGACGAGGGCCAACTAGGCATCTACGGTGATCAGAGAAAACTATAATTGATACACACATACCAAATGTCTGAAAAAAGAAAAGAAAACAAATCCCTAACTATGGTTAGTATCAAGTCCTAAAATCTGTAAAGGCGCCAATCAGATATTTTGTTATTTCATATAGATCAAGTAATGTAGATAAGTTTATGGTTTTAATCATCATTTGGCTCTGTAAATCACTTACTAGTTATTGTAACAGATAACTCTCAGTAAAAGCTCAGTGTGCATCTCATCACACAATTATTTATACGGTCGGCGGAAGTCCGGGTAACGTCGGGACGTATCTTCAGTCCGGGTAACCAGACGCGTTGGAGTCGTAATGTAAACCAGGTTTGCTTTGCAGACTACCGTATTGTACCATGGGGTGCATCATGCACTGCCAAAAAATAAAAAAGAAAGTGCCGATTTTTCACTGATAACATCCCTTCGCGGAAGGAAAGGAGTCCCTATTTTCCACATATAAAGAGTCCGATGGTCCCTTCAATATCATTCGAATTATACCAAACAAACAGCATCAGTTTCCAATTCACCCCTATTGCTACAGGTCCTAACCACTCCACTCCAGCGTGACGTCTGATACTCTTCTATTCGCGATGCTTTCAACTGTGAGTGTAAACTATTCGGCTGGTAGCTTGAGTTTGTTACCAGCATTATATCGCATAGAACAAATGTTGACGAGTGCTTCAATAGGTCTCTTGTCGCTTATTGCGTTGCCTATAATATTCATGTTCTTGGTGGATCTAGTCGGTTACCTTTGCTTAAGAACATACAAAGTGGCCGCGTGCGCCCACTAGTTCTGTCATACGTTATCAATATTGCTGTATTACCGGTTAGTGCAGCAAATATTATACATTATTTATTATTTGTCTAGTTTATTTTTCATCTTCGGCCTTCGATACATCTATACAGGGGACTGTTCCCAATACATAATACATTGCATTAATCATTGTAAGAGTATATCGAATGTTTCGATACGGCAAGTAGGGTGGTGCCCTTGCGGGATGATTTAGTGGATCGCGTATGATCCTCACATTCTGTTGCGAGGCTTCCAACGGGGCTTTTAAGCCCCCTTTAATCGCGCTTCTCTCTTTAGCCCCGTGGTATTGGGTGAAGCACTATTCTGCGCAGTTTTCGAGAAGATCTAAATCAGTAAATGCGCGAGCGCTAGAATCAACTGTCAACCGCACCCCCCTTTCTTTTAGTGTCTCACTGTTGCTGGCAATTAATTCAGAGATAAGCCACACATTTGCATAGATAGCTGGCTTGCTTTGTGATGCTAAATATATATGTGGTCATTGATGAAACATGTCAATTCCACTGTTGTTGACGGTCAGAAATGCGTGGTAAAACTAATCTAATAATATCTTTTCAAAATTAGCTCCCTAAACCTTTAAAAATATCTGTTAATAATTGTATGTCTTGTCTTGCCCTGTAAAAGTGAAAAAATAGTCTCCCTGAACCTAATAAAAAATAATTGTAGTCTTGCTATACTCAAAGTCTAAAGCACATTATCTCTAGATAAAAAAATACCTTAGACTAGATTTCATAATAGAATGCTTATCTAAAATATGCGAATCATCAATTGTTTTGTTTAGGAAAGTGCTCAGCCCATTTGACTTACTTGTGTATTCGATTGTTGTAGGCTTGCTTCATCTCTTCGGTATCAAACTCAATATCAATATCACTATCGCTAGAATAGCCAAACTCTTCGTCTTCGTCAACTATTCGGCTTTTTCGGTCTCTCACACTTATGCTGTTCAGTTGAATTGGTCCTCCGTTAATTTCCCTCAGATTAACTTTATCTTTGTAACTTTGAAGATTCTTGGTATTGTCTTGCCATTTCTGTACTTTGGACCTTTTGTCTTCTCTGGACGATGCAAGGGTGCGATTCTTGGCCTTTTCACTACTCAAAGCATATAATTCTTTTACTCTGTCCAATTTATCCTTCTGTTTGGTAGGACTCTCGTTTCCATTCATATGATAGTGCACTGTGGGATCAAACCCTATTTTACTGAGCATACTATTGGGAAGTCCGCGATTCTTTACTTCCAACACTTTATTAGGCAACTCTCTTTTCTTATTTTCCTTTATCAAATTAAGGTTCTTGAATGTAGTATTATTGGAAAGTCGCAACAACTTGTCCTCCAACGTTTTATTTGCCTTAGCGTCCGCTAACTTACGGCGCTTTTCTACATGATTAAGCATCATTTTAGGATCGTGGTACTTATCTGGATTCTTGAACAACTCGCTTTGTCTCAGATATACCGTCGTATCTTCATTATAGGACTTCTCCGACCTCATAAACCCGTTAATCGATTTACCATTAGATCCTCCACCCAAAAATACCGACTGTTTGTTCTTCTGGGGCGATTTCATGTGAACACTGCCGTTTAATTCCATCCGCTTGTTCAGAGTAGACTTGAACTTGAGATCAAGATGGAACTCACAGAGCTCTGTTTTTCTTTTATTGATAATTTCGTCGCATCGGCGGCCATCGCTTTTCTTCACATAAGTACAAGTAGCGTAGTCTTTAGCAGATCCTACCTCTAATATAGAATTTACGCCGTTATCGTCAAGTTTTAAAGTAAACCCAGATTTGGTACTAGCATTCGGCCCGAGATCAAACTGGTACTTGTTGACCGCAGGATTCAAAACTAGGACTATATCACCAAGCCTGAGCTTCCAGTACTGTTGAAATGCCTTGCCGAATAGCATAAGCTCTACGGTTTGTCGAAAGTCACCTATGGTGATTTTAATGTACTTATTGCCATCTTTTCCGGTTTTTGGATTGGATTTCTTGATGACAATTCCTACCAAGCACCAGTTATTATACATTGGTTCCTGGAAGTTGTTTGTTCTGTTAATTTTGGCATACATTTTGTCGATTTTGAGCAATTTCATGTGCGGATCAGCTGCTTTGATTATTTCTTGAAGATTGGCTTTGGAAATGTATCTTTTGCGCAAATACTGGCCTGAAAACGGTTCTATTTCGTCACTGGTTGCAGCAATATCTTGGGGTTTGAGTTCTGAGATGCCTGGAAACTCAAATACTCGCTTGGAATAATCGATTTTTTGGTACTTCAAAGCATCGTTTTTGTAGTTTGTTTCATATAGTCTGCTGATGAAGTTCGACGCGTGTTTATCTACTTGGTTGGGTTGTGGGTTAACTATACTTTGAATCTCTTCATCGCTGTGCACCTCTTCGAGTTCTGCCTTTCTCTTTTTCTTTTCCTTGATTTTCTCGTACTTTAGTTCAAATTCTTTAACGAGATCTTTGACTTCATCGCCTGAGTCTTCTGTGAGCTGATCATCCCTTTCCTTGTCGTCATACCTTGGATCTTCCATCTCTGTCGTTCAGTCTCTTTCCATACGCGTTAAGAGTAGAGGTGGGGAAATGTACTGCATATAAGAAGATATTCAACTTTAATTTCTACCCAGAACATCCTAGCAACTGAGCCAAAAAGGTGAGGGAAGGTAGTATGGACGGGTTCGAATGTAGCTAGAAAGTCGCTAGCAACGACTGGTTAGATCTGAATTGAGTTTGTTACATTTTTGCTTCTTTTTGTAGAAAAGTCTCCCCAAGTCATGAAGAAATCTTAGTACTTTCAATGGAGATATGTCAGTGACTTAATCGAAAAAGTATATCGTCAGTCAATTAAGACATGCTATTGTATTGTTACTTCTATAGAATATTAGAATGTAAGTTTGTACGAGAAGAGCCTACTATTAATTGTACTACATCATCTTTTATGCTGTCGTTCTTTGCAGCCATTGTTCGCCTGCGCACTACCCATATTATACAACTCGCTTTTCACTCCGACTCAACCTCCAAAACACTATGACTAGAGGGCGGAGCAAAACGATAATAGAAAAGATTGCGCTGGATATTCCTGCTTACCAGGAAGAGCAATTCGATCTAGGCACAAAAGTTCTTCAGAATGGGCAGAAAGAGGCGGCCAATCGTCCCAGATCAACCAGTCTAACACGGCCAATAACCTACCCAGAACTGCTAGTAACTGGGGCAAAAGACCAACTACTAGCACCATTTACACCGGATGAAACGCAAAGGCTCTGGTCACAATACATAGACTCGATAGACTTTGATTGTCTTCTAGATCCACAACAGATCAAGCTTATCAACCAATTGGATAACGATGAGGTGTACACTTTCCAGCAGATCTGCGCGGCAAATAAAGCACAAGTCCAGCAGTATATTGAAGAAACCGAGTCAATACTTGAATCTGTCAACTCTTTGACCTTGAAATACGACCAGATCGCCTCCGGGACCTCGGATTTCGACCGCGAGTCGAGCGATTTACTTGCCAAACAGGCCAGTTATACCCACAAATACCAGCAAATCAACGAATACCTCAAGCATTTCGAGAACTTGGACCTGATAACCCGAAACTTATCACGATCGGGATTCAATTTGCTTAATCAAAGAAGAGATTTCTTCAAAAATAGCATTTTGCACCAGTTGGATGAGTCGATTGCGTTTTTTGATGAACATCCAAACTTCAAAGATATAGAACTGTACCAGAGTAGGTTCAGACAGTGCATGACCCGTGCATTGACATTGGTTAAAGGCTATTTGATCAGTGAAATCAAGCTGATATCGGATAGTATTAATAGTAAATTGAAGAAAAATGGGGCTGAAACCAGCATTCTGATTGAATTACTTGTCTATAACGAATTTACAAATTACCTTAGTGCAAACCAGGCCAATTTTAACGACCTTGTGATGGATATACTCTTGCGTATTCCCGGCCATAAAGAGTACCAAGGCCTTTTGAATGAAGTATTGACCCATTATTGCCAAATAAGACTTGATCTTTTACACGAATACTTTGCCAAAAGCACTTATCTACAAGGCCTTATGCCTGGAGCCTCCAAAGATTTCGTTCAGTCCTGTCAGGATCAAATATCCTACTATAAAAAGATCATAGAGAGAGAGTATAGCTTATTCCAGAGCTTATTCACACCAATGGCAGGCCAAGTACATTCAAAATTTATTGAAGAACAGTTTTATCAATTCTGTGGCAATTTGCTTGAGCCTTTTTACGACTGTGTACGCCATATGACGTTAAAAGAAACCAATATTGGCAGTTTATGCCAGCTCACTACCCTTTTACAGAAGTACTATGAGTTTGAGGAGGAAAATGATTTTAGTGATGTAAACAGTATGGTCAGTAGTCGTAAACCAGAAGAAGCCATCAACTTCGGTCATTTATTTGAGCCTGTTTTGCATGACGTACAATCAAGATTGATCTTTAGAATTCAGTATTATGTGGATGAAAAGTTGATGAAGTATGTTCCACGTCCAGAGGACTTGGAGTTGGGCCAGAGAAAGAGATCCCGGGCCAAACTGACCTCAATACCCCAAGAACAAACAAAACAAGAACAAACTGAAAATTCTAATAAACTGGACGACCCAGCTTCTTCCCTAGACGAATTTTACGCAGACAATTACTTTCCTGACGTGTATCTCCCTCTAGGAAAAGCATTGACTTTACTCTCGAACATATACGAGCTCATCAATTCGGTGGTCTTTGACGATTTGGCTCATTATATTGTCCATTCATGCATTAGACTCCTCAAAGGCGAGTTCTACAAACTCTCGCTTACTCATCTAGGTGTTGTAGATACCAAACTCCATTACCTCAAGAATTTGATAATATTGAAAAGCCAGCTAAACAACTTCGACATCCAGTATATTAGAACTGATTATACTATTGATTTCACCAGTGGAATCAGTGAGGTGATTCAGATTCTAAGAAATGGCGACTTTTCGTTCCGTGAAAATGGTATTATTGATCTTGTAAAAAAGTCTGCCCCAAAGATAATTAACAATATGATTGACGCCAATTACGAGATCGAAACTGAGTTGAATAATGCCGTAAACGACTTTATAAAAGAGTGTTCCAATTCTATCTGTGAGCCAATTTTGATAAACGATGTTTCGACTTTAACTAACCCACTTTCTCGAAGTGTTCGTTTCAAAGCCAATCTTTCCTTGAAAATTCCTAGCACATATAAACAGATCAAGACGTTTCTCAGTGACGAAAAAGTTGTACAGTTTTTGATGGATAACTTGACTAGTTTGGTTTTAAGCAGATATGAAATGTTTTACAAGTATTTGATGGACAATTTAGACAAAATAGATGAAAAGGTGAAGGAAGAGCAGGTGAATGAGATTACTGAGGTTGAAGGAGTGTATGGATCGTTGAACGACTTGGTATTAAGTTTATACGAAAAAGAAGAAGTAGCATTTGATGAGAGTATTTTGGATGAAGAGACATAATCACAAGACATTCCTAAGAACTTTATTTATACCTCAGTCCTCATCATGGAAATTCGGTGAAAAGTATTAATTAGTAGCAAAAGCCTCACCTAATATTAGTTGATATTTCAATTCAGCAATTGCATGCCTATTCTATGTAGCTTTAACCAACCATAATGCACAACGATCAACCATCAATACCTAATGGAATACCAGCTGTCATCATGGTATTGATTTATTTAATCCTTTAGTAAATCCCAACCTATTTGGGCATCATAAGGGTATTAACTGGAATAGGCTTGGTCTGGTATTTAGTCAGATTTTCGGCTCTACCTATCTCAATGAAAGTCTATTGCTGGAATACCAAATATAAGTCCAATCTGCCCTTTTTAATCTAATTGCATCAAGTATACATCGCTGACATAATTAGTCTGATTGACATTTCCATTCCCTCCCTTATCCTTCCAATCTCTATGGTATCTAAAGTCATTAGGTATTATTGGGCAGTTTTGATTTCTTAGTTACTAGATAGCATCTTCTTCAAATGGATTATAAATGTTTTTAGACAAAAGTTTGTTCAACTCGCTCTTGACAATTTTCACTTGGTCCTGCTTTATGAGAAGATGGGTATCATCCAACTCTTCCAAGACTATGCCTGGTGTTTTCGAGTCGATTTGAAGTATAAGTGCGCGTACAGACGGATCGCATTGCACCAAAACACCCTTGGAAGCGGTCAACATAGTGGAAGGTGAACGAGGGAGTCTTAGCTAGCCAAATCTTTTGTATAGCTGTTTAGTCACGTGATATTGATCTTTGACACTTCACGTGTTTTGTCACGCCGCTTATCTACCAAAAGTTGCCTATCATTCAAGTAGTCGTCAAACAAGCATGTCTGGCGAGAGAGATACAGACGAAAACGGTCCTGAATCTTCTAATGGACATGGCCAATCTACCATTACATCTGAAAAGGAAGCGGCACCCCAAGATTTAGCCGAATTGAGTCCTCAACGACCTCCTTCTATCACCTCGGAAACTCTAGTTGGCGGCAGTGAAGACCAATCTTCCTCAGAATCAGAAGATGAGGAAGAAGATGAGCCTCCTAGGCTCAAGTACACACGTATTTCACAGCTTCCACCCACTTTTTTCACCAAAGATCCCGTTTCTACGTGTACTTTCCACGAGTCCTACTTCATCTTCGCCACTCACTCCGGCACAATTCACATCACCACGCCTAACTTCGAGCGGGTGAGAACTTTCAAGGCACATAGGGCGCTGGTACTTTCGGTTTACTGCGACGACACGTATTTTGCCAGCGGTTCTATGGACGGAACCGTCGTTATAGGCTCGATCAGAAACGAAAAAGACATTACTGCTCACGATTTTCACCGACCCATACATGCAGTGGTGCTAGATAAGAACTATAGCAAGACTGGAGGGTTTGTCTACGGAGGAATGAGCGGAAAAGTCGTTTATTCGAGCAAATCGGGCTGGTTGGGCAAGAGACAGGAAACCGTCTTGGACCAAGGAAACGGCCCCATAGTGTCAATACAGCTTGTGGACGACTTGCTATTCTGGATGAATGACAATGGCATCACAATATGTCAGCTCAGTGCCCGAAAAATAGTTAAGAAGATCGAAAGACCTGCCGAGTCGCCCCGTTCCGACCTCTACTGGCCCCGTGTGACGTTCCCGGAAACAAATAGGATACTCATAGCATGGGGAAACCATATCTGGTCGCTCAAAGTGAGTATTTCGGCGAATGGTGGGAGTGGTGACGACAATTCGAGCCAAGGAGGAGCATTTTCCATTCTTCCTTCGAGCGCGAGTATGTCGTTTCGGGGGCCCTCTATTTACGCCCACGAGACTAAAGTTGTAGAAATAGAGCATATCTACAAGGTAGATAACTTGATAAGCGGAATATCAAGCTTTAAAGACGACTTGTGGATGATATTAACCTATGAACCACCCACTGAAGATACCTCGCAGGACCGCCCACGCCGAATATTCAATAATCCTGAGCTTAAAATCATAAACTCGGCAAACGGAGAGGTGGAGTTTGAAGAGGAGGTCGGCTTGCGTGATGTACAGGGCCTTGGGCTCAACGACTATACACTTGGTACGTCACATATAGCAGGCCAAGTTCCTCTGTACTTTATAGTCAGTGCCAAAGACGGCGTGTTGGTGCAAGAATACCAAGTAGGAGACCGTTTGAACTGGTACTTGGACCACGAGAAGTATTACGAGGCGTGGTCTATTAGTTTGCATTTGGTCAGTCGAAACAAGCGGCTCGGTTTCGGGGTTCAGTACCTCGATGGGCTAGTCAAAAACGAGGAATGGGACAAAGCAGGCCAGTTTCTAGGCCAATTGTTGGTTGTGAACGAGCTGGATCTTGCTGCCGAAGCCGATTCCAAGAGCACAGTGCGCTCCGAAGCAGAGACTTCGCTCGAACAGGCGCTGTATGTCGAAGAGGTGGTCAAGCAGTGGAACATATGGGGGGAAATATTCGTCAAAAGCAACCACATACCCGAACTTACGGCCATCATACCGACGAAATCTACCCTAAACTTGCAGAAAAGCATCTACAATCAAATTCTCGAGTACTGGATCGACACTGATGTGGCCAAGTTTATTGAGCTTATTGCCAGCTGGGACCACGAAGTGTATGATATCAAAAAGGTCCAGTCGACAATTGAGCCCAAATTGGAAGAATCCGACAATCGTGAGCTTCGCCGATGCTTGTGCCAGCTCTACGTAGAATCGCTAGAGCCAGCTAAAGCCGTAAAGCACCTCATAACATTGAGAGACCAGAGCATCATGTCGTTTTTGTCTGAGCACCATATTCTCAAGGACTACAAGAACCAATGGGCAGAGATCATCTCGCTTAGGTTTCTGGACAATGAGTTTGAAACCTTGCCTATTAACACCCTCAGTCAAAAAGTAGACGATATCGTAGACACATTGGTGAGCCATCGTTTCGAGATACCACCCCACGAAGTGATCGAGGTGTTTGATTCGGCGTTGGGGTTCAGGTTCCTCAACTACTTGTATCTTGAAAAGATCGAGGATCCGTCAATATTGAGTGACGAGAGAATAAAACTCTACAGTCAGTATAACCGTAGCAAGCTCCTACGGTACTTGGCACGATACGACGACGACAAGCCTGGCAGTGGGTACAATATCGACAGTGCCATTGCGATATGTCGAGAAAACGACTTTATTGAGGAGTTGGTGTATTTGCTAGGCAAGATAGGCGAGAGCAAACAGGCTTTGGAGTTGATTATTGACAGGATGGACAACCCCGAAATGGCCATCAAGTTTGCCAAAACCCAAAACGACGGGGACTTGTGGGGTGTTTTGATTGAATACTCCATGAAGAAACCAAAATTCGTCAGAGCTCTCATTGAAGATAGCGACGAGCAGTCTCGCCAGTTCTACGATCCAGTTCAAATCCTTCAGAAAATGGACCCCAGCATCAAAGTGCCTGGTTTGAGTGGCTCCATCATCAAGTTTACCCATAAAAACGATCTCAACTTGCTCATCAACCAAGGAATATTGAGAATCGTGTATAAACAGGCCCAGGAGGTGAGTGAGAGGTTCAGGCAAGAGAAATTGAGGGGCCGTGAGTTCGACGAGCTGAAATCAAGTACGTATCGGGGAATAGTGGTGTCGAGAGACATCCACGAGGTTCCGGCCACCAAGGTATTTACTACTATAGGCGATAAAGTGTCGTTGTTGCAGGAGATCAACGACGGGGACTTGACCATTAATGATATATAAAGTTTATAGTGAGCAAGCTAGAACCGGCTGTCACACACCTCTATATCTCACAGCTACATACTTGGTTAATATAGAGTAATATTATAAGGTTCAGGAAGGTTATTCGTACAAATATTGTTGGATGATGCTTTTGCAAAGTTCATCACGCTAACTTCGGGCTCTCTTCGTAGCCACTTTGTACCAATTATTAAATTTGCCCAGCCATAGGAGTAATTGCCAAAAACAGTGCCAACGTACTGTAAAATGCTAATGTGCGGTGGTGCATGTAATGAACTGAAACTTCGCTACCTCTCGCGAGTGTTGCTCAAAGAAATAGGATGTTGTATGTCCATTATAATGAATATCTAATGGCCCAATTTGCACATCATAGTAAACCAGAAGCCACTCCATTATATAGTGAGGCTCTTTGGCCGAGTGGTTAAGGCGATAGACTCAAGTTCTATTATCGTAAAGATGCACGCGTTCGAACCGCGTAGGAGTCACTATATTTTTGTTTTTCGCACATGATATTCCTGTTAGCAGGGGTCACGATACGTCCGCTCTCACCCAACATTACAGTGGTATCTCCTAAATATGCATGTGGTACCTGATAGTGTAAAACCCAGCGGAGATAGCACATGCGTAGGACTTAGCGCACAGTAGGTTGGCATGGGATAATTCGCGATGAGTGGTTTGCGGCGTTGACATTCTAGTATGTTGGTACGAAGGTTGGAAGGATGGGACTATGCTGTGAATCGAAGACTTCAGCATGTGATGGATCAATTGCATCTGTTGGGCTCTATCTGACAAGTTAGCGCCAACCAGACTACACCTGAGTACAGCAATCAACGGATTCAAAACATCTTAGCACTCATCTTGATACTCATATTCTAGGATGGTGTAATGTCGTCAGTGCACCAACACTTCTATTTTTTGCAGCTGTCACTACTTGAGTTCGAAATAAGATACTATAAATAATTACTGAGTATGCTGACAGGGCGCATTACTACTATTGCAACTAAAATAGACAGCACAATGCAGATTCCGAGCCAACAAGCAACCTAAACGATAGCACCTTTTTACGTCCTACACACATAGCGTAAAGCTGCGTCCAACCAAACACCTTGTAAGTCAAAACCCGGATAGTTCTGTAGTGAGCATCAACTAAAGCCTATTTTAGTGAGATGGGGCGGGGACGTATTAAGCGGGGAACCGCGCACGATCGGAGTTCTGAAATTGAGTTGTTCGCCAGGGTTGGGAACAAAACGATACCGCACCCAAGCCTACTTGCGCATGTGAAGTCCGGTCGAGTGTCGTTACGAGTAGGGGTATATCCAATAGCAGCCCATCCAATAAAAACCGTGAAACTAGTAATCAATAACATGTAAATCATGCTCGCGAAAACTGAGTTACCCAACAAAATGGTAGACAGCACGCATCCATGTAATTCCAGCTGCACCCTTTTAGGTCCCTCTAAGTCGGAGCGTCATAACCTGGTGCCCAGTTCTGCCATTTGCATATGGTGTCATGTGTAATAGGCGCAACTCTATGTGGGGAAATTGCTTTATTCTGTTCTGGCGAGCCACCTTCCCCGTGCGTAAATCTCAGATTGGCGCGCCTACGATCAAATGTTTATGAAAGTGTGTTTCACATGCAACTTGGCAGCAAAAGTATATAATCCATGACGGGGCGTGAACTCTTAAAAGTTGCACGTCACTAGTCATCAATATGAGTCTCGACATCGCAGCTTATGCCACCCAGTGGTACTCCATCTTGGCTGGTGCCTTGCTAGTCTATGCCCTCAGTATATATATCAAGAAGCAAAGATTCATCAAAAAGCATGGGTGTAAAGAGCCAAGGAAACAAAAATCCAGCCTTTTCGCCCTCGATCTTATATACTCACTTCTCAAAGCCAAAAAAGAGGGTCGTTTGGTTGACTTCTGTACCGAAGTGATTAACGGCGTTGGCGACACTTTCTACATCAGATTGCTTGGAATCAGAATTGTCTTGTCAATTGAGCCAGAGAACATGAAGGCCATTTTGGCCACCCAATTCAACGACTATGCTTTGGGTAAAAGACACACTTTCTTCAAACCATTGTTGGGAGACGGTATCTTCACTTTGGACGGCAGTGGATGGAAACACTCCCGTGCCATGTTGAGACCCCAATTTGCCAGAGACCAAGTCGCACACGTTAAGGCATTGGAGCCTCATCTTCAAATCCTCGCTAAGCACATCAATAACGCAAACGGTAAGACCTTTGACCTCCAAGAATTGTTTTTCAACTTCACCGTTGACACCGCAAGTGAATTCTTGTTCGGTGAGTCTTTCAATGCACTTCACACTCCTGAGGTCTCGGACAAAAAACAAATCTCACTTGGAAACGCCTCGTTTGCCGAATCTTTCAACAAGGCGCAAACTTATCTTGCCACCAGATCTTACTTGCAGGACTTTTACTGGCTTGTCAGCCCCAAGGATTTCCACGATGCTTGTGCCAATGTTCACCAGTTTGCTCGTTACTACGTCAACAAGGCCTTGAGCTTTACGCCTGAAGAATTGGAAGAAAAATCAAAGGACGGGTACGTCTTCTTGTATGAATTGGTCAAACAGACCAGAGACCCAACTGTTCTTCAAGACCAGTTGCTTAACATTCTTGTGGCCGGAAGAGACACCACTGCCGGTTTATTGTCATTTATCTTTTTTGAATTGGCCAGAAACCCAGACATTTTCGCAAAGTTGAAGGACGAAATCTATACCAATTTTGGTTCAGGTGACGATGCCGACATCGAGGCCATTACCTTTGAATCTCTTAAGAAGTGTGAATACCTCAAGTTTGTTATCAATGAAGCATTGAGATTGTACCCATCGGTTCCTATCAACTTCAGAGTTGCTACCAAGGAAACCACCTTGCCAAGAGGTGGTGGTGAGGACGGCCAATCTCCAGTGTACATTGCCAAGGGTACCACTGTTGGTTACTCTGTTTACGCAACCCACAGAATGGAAGAATACTACGGCAAAGACGCCAATGAATTCAGACCTGAAAGATGGGCCAACCTCAACAAGTTGGGATGGGCTTACTTGCCATTCAACGGTGGGCCAAGAATCTGTTTGGGCCAACAATTTGCATTGACTGAAGCCTCATACGTTGTCACCAGACTTATTCAAATGTTCCCCAACCTTTCTACCAAGGACAAGGAGTACCCACCAAAGAAGTGTGTTCATTTGACCATGTCCCTCCACACCGGTGTATTTGTCGAAATGACATAGTTGGGCAGTTAGTATGTAGATTAAACGCGATATGACTATGACCAAGTACTCAATTGTAATAAATACCGCTCTAAACTTCATTATAATAAGCTTTTTGTTCAATTATCATACTCCGCATGTTTTGGTGCTGTCACTAAAACTTTTGAAATGTCTTATGATTTTGACTTTGAAACGTTGTAAAAATTGCTATCGTTTCTTTGTATGCACTGTTCTTTTATTGTCATTTCATTGTCACTTTATATTAGATAGAATCTTCACAGATATAGTGTATATTTACGTGATAATTGAATCTTAGAAAATGTGAGATGCTCGATTGATTTTTCAACTCATTTGTGGCTGCGAAAAATTAATAGTAGACGAAATGTATATGAACAAACCCACTAGCCATAGAAGTACAATGATCAGACCGCTCTATAGTTGGTCCGAGGAAGCGAACGTGACAGTTCGAAGCAACAAGTTCCAAACTTTGACGTCAGATACGAGTGAGTTTTATCAGAATACCACCGAAATTTTAGAGAAGTACTTTAATGAAGGTTTGGATGGAGCCATGATTGGCGGGCTGGCAGCAGACATGGATAAGCCTGGCGGGTCGATTACGCTGCAACGGGCCCGAAAGTACAGTAGAAAGCAAAAGATGCGGCGGTGGGTGCAAAAGATAGTAGGCATTGAGCCAAAAAACGAGCTCAAACAAGTAGGGTGGATGGACGAATGGCTAGAAAGGTATCAGGAGGCCAGCGTCACTAGCCGGAAAAGGCCCTGAATCTTTTATTAGTATAGCTAAATATCATAATAGAACACTTATGACGAAAACGGATTAAATCTACTGAAAAAGCTGGTGGTGGCACTGGACAAAAGACCGGACGCAAAGTTGTTTGCCTTTCCGAACTTGTCACACTTTGTAAAAGCCAAAGCATTGGTTAGCGACAAAGAAAGCGCCATGATGACCAAAAGCAAATACAAGAACTGGAATTTCAAGAGAGCCAAAAAGCCCAATAACAGCCAGGCGGCAGGCTGGGCGTAGATCAAGATCCAAAACACTCTGGAGTCGATGGGGTTGATATTCTGGGTAGGAGGCACGGTTTCAAACACCCACACGTTTTCAAATTCGCCCAAGGTGCCTTCGATTGGGTTTGTTTCGTTCCACCACCGCAAGCCCACCAAAAGTCGCCCGGCTATATTTTTGAGATTCCAAAAGTCGGCTGACACGAGGAGAATAAGGATGATGAAGTGGAGCACAAACCGGTTCTTGGAGACAACGAAGCCCAAGAACAAGTTTCCGAATATGTAGGTGACTATAGGCGCGAGTCTGAAGAAGATGTAGCATAAGAGAGCAACAGGGTGGGATGATTCGCGGAGGCGGTCTCTCAATGTAGTGGGGGTGGAGGTGGAGGTGGGCTGAGGAGCAGCGGGGGCTGGCGCGACTGGTTCAACAGGCTCGTCCGGCTGAATAGCAGTATATGACATGGATTATGAGTGGTAATTAGTAAGATGTTGTGTGCTGTCAATATTGTATAGGCTGTCAATATCGGTTCAACGATCTGGTTTTACTGTGGAAATCAATGGTTGTGGTATCAATGGTTGTGGAGGTCAATGTTGTATAGATCAATACAATTGTATATCTAACGATTAGTCGTCAATAACTGTGATGTATGGTGCTGATCTATAAGCTGCTTTGCAGTGCGATTAACGATGTTTTCGTTCCAGTGAAAGTCGCGCAATAAAAAATCATCACCAACCACTTAGTTGATCAGAGACCACGATGCAACAAGGATTCTACAGACGGTTTATTGGTGGTATTACGCGGACGCAGTTGGAAACCGGCAAGGTATGTGAGAGGAGTGAGAGGAGTGAGAGGAGTGAGAGGATGAGGTTGTTCACTGGCAACGTTTGAAATACATTACTAACGATTAGTTTGGGTTCTATCTTCTTACACCCATCTTGGTGATGTACTACGTCGGTCTTGATACCGACACCAAGTTCAATTTGCCTGGGTTCTGGCCCGATCCCGCCACGTTGAATCAGGTTCCCAAGGAGCCCCATGAGATCCAGGCAGAAATCGCACGTATCAAGCGTGAGAGAGCAGAGAAGAGAAAGCGGTTGGAAGAAAGAGCGCGCGAGTTGGGAATCGAGGAAGAGTAAGCATCTAGGCTGGGATGTTATATGTACATAGAATCAATGCACTTTATTACTTTGGTGTATTTACAGGTGTAGTGAGTTTCGCGAAAGAAGGGTGGTGAGAGTCTGGCGCAAATCGGCAACGGTAGCGGCAGCAAGCCCAAGCTGGTGCGAAGCGTCGAGCACCTGGGCGACAGCACTGGTTAGTTCTGCAGGAGGCGACGGGACCGGTGCGTGGGTGTCGACCGGGGACTGTAGCGACGCCACTGCCAGCATAAGGGCTTCGTCAGGCGAGCTAGCCACCGCAGAGCTGGAAGGTAGCGAGAGCGGCCGTGGAGCGTCGCGCGCCAACTTTTTGCAAGACAGCCATGCAATATCGTCCATGCGCCGCTTGTACGAAGTAGACTCTGGGGTGTCAGGGTACTCTGCTACGCGGTTGATCATGGCCGAGAACGCCAGGTCTGACAACAAGTCGGGCTTGGAAAGAGCCTCCTCATACCACTTGGTGCGAGGTGACCGCGCGCCCGTGCTAGCGACAGTGCCAGGCAGAGCCCCGGCGAGAGCTGCCGCCGCCATTTCCCGCGCGCGCTCGTCCTCCCTAGCAGTAGCATCAAAGTCGTCCTCCTCGGTAGCACTATTGGACTCGGTCAAGCAACTGCCTATGATCTCTTCGATAGAAACGTAGCTGAGGGTGATTTTTACCCTCTCGTTAACCAAACCAAGCAACTCGTCGATCTCCCATGGAATCACCACATTCAAGTGGGTCATGACTCTCTCAAGCTTCATGTAGTTGCCATTAGGGTTGAACAGCCTGCATCTTTCTGCAAGCGGCGCAAGACTTGGGTGCAACTCCAGCATAGAATCTTCGGTGGAGTTGGCCAAGCCAATACGAGGCCCGTACTTTTTCCCCAAAAGGTTGGTCATTCGCCATGCCCTAAAGATCTTTTCAGGCAGAACGCCCAGCCACGCTGAGCGGATCCATTCGATCACTTTCATAAGAGGGATGGTGTAGTCTGACTCAGAGAGCACTTCGAGTGCCTTTTCTGATTTCCGTCGCTGCACAGATATCATCTCCATATACTGCTGGAGTCGGTACAAGATCTTGAACTCGTCCACTATACCGTAGCTCATAGGCAAGTAATCGAACTTGATGCCGCCATACGACAGCTGGTACGGGTTTTTGTGGTTGGAGTTGTTCTTCAAGAAGCACAAGCGGATATTCTTGAAGCTCAAGTTGAGAATCCGGTGCGAAGACGAGTCATCTACAAGTATGACGATTTTTCTGTTGGGCGAAATGTTAGTGAGTTTATGTTCCAACGCACGAAGATAGTTTTGGAACATCGACGACGTGAGCCACTTGTTGGTGTTGCACTTGTACGAGAGATTGTACACCTCGGTTATCTTGTTCATAAGGTTATGCTTACTGACTCCCATTAGGTGGTTAAGGACGGAGCTCAGACTTTGAGAGACGTCGAAGTTATCGGAGCTTCCCACCACCAAAGGAGGGAGTTTTTCCGATCCGTCCACATTACATCCTAGCATTATAGTTAGAGAGTTGGCTGGTGTTTGGATAGCTGTTTGCTTGAGGCCCTTGTCCACTGAAGAAACATCGAAGATCTGGTCGAGAGGCAAAGAGTAGAAGAGCTGGAACTCGTCAATGGTAAAGATGTCTTGCGGCTGGTACTTTTCGGTGTGAATGAGCTGCTGGATATACTGCTTGAGTTCTATTTTGTCGTCTAGTTTCCATACTTTGTCTAGTCTGTATCCTCCGGGGTTCAGTTTTTGCTCCAAGGCAGTGCCCGTGACATTGATATTGAGTTTACGTAAGAAGTTGCTGCACCACTTGAGATTGAAGACCTTGTTGCCATCTTTGGCATCATTTGGAAGCCGAGTCCATATGGCGTTGGCTGTCAGCTGGATAATGGGGGTCGTAATGGGGATGTTTTCCCATGTCGCCTGGGTGATCCACTCGGTCAAGATTCGCCTGAGGATGGGATTGGACTGTTTTCGACGTCGCACCAACAGAAACTCGGCCTCGCTCGCCGCTATAAGTTCGTTTTTGGACCCAAGAATCCGCGAGATCGTGGTTTGTGCCGGCGGCTTGGCCGAGCCGTACTGCTTCATGGCCCACAACGCCAAATCTGTCTGGGTCATTTGGGGATGGGCTTCTGCTTTCCAGCAGATATCCATCTTTTGTTTGACCGTATACCCCATAATGAATAAATAGGTTAATTGAGATCAATATTGATAGGAAACAGTAATCAGTGGTTTGTTGTCATTGGTTCACTTATATTTTATAAAATCAATGGTAATGATATGCTCTGGAGAATCTGGTTACAGCGCTCGTACTTTAGCACCTATACTTCTGCTGATCTCATCTTCGTACTGACAATTGGAGAAGCCTACTTGGGCTTGGTATAGGGATAGATTCCACGTGACTGTCCGCCTGAGCGCATGCGGTATGCGCTTACACAGCCAGGCCGAGTCATCTGAGTCTCATCTGAGTCTCATCTGAGTCAGTTCTAATAAGTCCCCTCTGAGTCTCTACGTATGTATCGTTACGGTGTTCATAAACCTATATACTAGTGCTTGCCCAAAAACTCTAATACCTTGTTCGTCACTGGCACGAAGATCTCTTCCCTGTCGTAGAACAACGAGTGCGAGCCTCCTTCCGCAGTGTACAACTCTTTGTCAACATTATTTGGCAAAAGATCAAAGAACTGCTTGGTCGTCTTGTAGTAGTTGATGTAGTCTGTAGGGGCATGCAAAATGAGCAATGCAATGTCGGGGTTGAACTTGGCGGCGTAGTCCGGATTGAGAAGGGCCTCACCACGTGCCAACATGTCTCTAATAAGACTCAACCCGCCTGTGAACTTTTGGTTGGTCTGTCTGATATACTCTCTATACTTTTCGCTGCCGGTCGCATCGGTTACCTCCAATTTGGTATTGATCCGGAAATTGGGCATGAAGCGGGCCGCAAAGCTTCCCAATTTCTTCACCACATATGCGGGTGCGATTTTGGGGTGGTTCGTGATCAAGGGCGCGCAAGCTACAATCACCTTGATTTCGCTGATGTACTTACCGTGAATACCATAGTTGAGAACAATTCCCCCTCCCATGGAGTGACCCATCAAGATGAACTTTTCGGACTTGTCGTTACGCTCATCGAGATTACGCTTCAAAAAGAAATCCAAGTCGTTGAACACATGCTGCTCGTTGGTGCTTCCCTGCAAGCTACCAGGCGACGTTTGACCGGATCCACGCTGGTCAAAGAAAAACACTTCATACCCCTGGTCAGATATTTTATCGAAGAATTCTTGGTAAATATCGGACGACTCGCAAAATCCATGCACGTATATTATTTTACCCTTATATGGGGTGCCACTGGGCACCTTCCAGTTTACAGTGAAGAACTTGGCTCCGTTGAACTCAACGGTCTCGGTAATAGGCTGTTTGCCTGGTGTGTAGGGATGGGTAGCCATAGTTTGTATGGTTAGCTAAGCCGCACCGAACGCGCCCAGCGAAACGCTCGCTTTATATACTCCTGATAACAAAAATCACAACTTTTCCATAGCCCCATCCCTCGGTGGTGCCAAATCGGGCTAACTGGGAGAATTGGAATCCCGTGCGATATTTGCCGTGTTGGGAAATAATTGGTTGCCCCAACTGCAAAAAAACCTAATTAGTGACGTCTTCAATCGGGCTTCAAACCTCGCACCCGTCAATCTGCCAGTTGATGCTAGACATCGTGCAAGAAGGTGGTCAATACTAGTGAATACTCATGGTTTTTTTTTAGTGAATGAACTAACTTGACCAATAATTAGCCAACTGTATCATCTATTAAATAGAATATTATCTCTTATTTGACAAGATATCGTAGATATTAGTCGAATGTGCAGCACGTGGGTTTCAAGCATCAAATTTCAAGCTAATGTTTACAGTCCACATCAATCCAACTTATCAGTTGTATCGGGAATTTGCCGTACATTTCACTCCAATTTGCAGTTTGCTCGTGCATAGGTTTGAGGGTGCAAAAGATATAGATATCCGTAGTTTAGCTTTCCAATTTGCCGAAAATGGTAATTCGGCGTAAAGTTTAATGCATGCCACAAGATGAAGTCATTGCTCACCAGCCTACAACAATAGTTAAGTCGTGTTTGGATCTCCAATATCTGATTTAGTCTAGTTATTTTTTCTATTTTCAAAAGCTGCAAATGGTCACCACCAGCAATCAGGATTCAGGAATATCAATGTGTTTGAATCTATGCGGCCCGAATACCTCGTGAAGCTCATCGCCTATATAGTAAATGCGGGGGACTTTGGTGTTCCGGGTGATAAGTAGATCGATATCAAATATGTCCAAATGCTCCAAACGTCTAGCCTTATTGACCAAATCAAAACCGCTAACTATAAACGGACTGTAGCTGAGACTTAGGTAATACTTCAAAAACTCCGTTAGCCCATGGTCTGCCGCCTCATGGATAAACCGTAGAGTATAGTCATTTACAATTATATGATGATTTGAGTACCTCAAGCTATCCAATTCGTATAGAAATACGTCTCCAAAGTACGCCGCACTTATCATAGGCTTGTAGTACTTGCCATATTCAAAGTAAGAAAGGCGATTTGTTTTCGAGTTCATGCATTTCAATAAAGCGATTTGGTCGTTCACCTGTCGAGACTTGTCAAGAATCCTCAAGTTCCGCAATTGGGGTTGGTGGGCCATGATCGTATGGTTTATTTGACGAACAAAATCGATAGTGGGTGATTCGAATATCAAATGAAAGTCCAATATCTTATTGGTGTACAATTGCAATGCTTGAATGAGCGAACTGTGTTGGCAATTCAAACAGTCATGGGTGGGGTTGACCGCCAATCCGCTCAAATTGGGACATAACTTGGCCAAACTGGTTAGAAGCGTGGTTTCTGTGCTTGTGTGAGGCTGTTCATGGTGGGACGATTCTTTGATATTTAGCTGCAAATCCCTCAAGGACGAAAGATCTAGAGCTTTATCAATTAGGTTGGCTATCAAATATCCAGAGTTTCCTACGTATCCATCGAGTCCGAGGGATGTGATGTTCAACTTGTCGGTTCCAAGAACTTTGTCCTCGACCAACGCTATGAAAAAGTAGATCCACACCGCATTCTGCTTATTTTCCAAGGTTAGACTATTCAAGGAATTGAGAATACTGAGCTTATTGTCTTCATCATCTTCGGTTTCGCGAAACTGTAGTGTTCTTAAAGACTTTAGACCGCCTCCTAGCATGCGCGCCAAACAGACAAAACCCCGCTGGTTCAAAGAGTCATTGGTGTATGTTACCTCGAGATTGACCAAATTGGGAAGCTCGATATCGGAAGTGGCAATATCTGAGCCCGCACTGATGCTCAAAGTATTGAGATGTATGAACGGATTGGCAGATGCAACCTGAGCCATGTAACAAAGGTCTTTAATCCCGGTACGAGGGGTGACAAGCGTATTTAGGGCCAACACTTTCATGGCGTTTGCTAGCATGGCAGTATAGATAGAATCTACATTAGATTTACCATAGAAGACCAAAGATTTGACATTGCTGGCAATTTTGGTATTCGACATTATAACACCCATCAACTGAGATAATTGGGACATGTGGATCAATGTCCCTATATTTCGGGGGAGATTGGTGGTACAACTTCGTATGGAATCGTAGGCTCGCCTGTCATGGCATATAACAATCTTACGATACAATATCATTGCAGCTGGCAAGTATAGTAATTTACTGGTTATACATAACGATAGGAGATCCTTGGTGGTAAGCCGGGAAAATATGGTTTCAAGGATACCAATGGGCAACATCTCAATTGTCAGGTGAGGTTCCATATTTGTGTCTTCATCTACAATTGGATTGGTCAAGATAATTCGGGTGGAGGTGCCGCAATCTAGATCAAACTGGGGATAAGAGTGAAACTTGGGCCGGTAAAAACTGGACTTGCGTCGTTTGGACACTTTGTCATGTCTGTTTGTTTTGGGTTCGGTTGACGCTATATCCATTGAGTCGTTTTCGCTTATGTGGGTCTTCATGTTTCAGATGTTCCCTTTGCGATAAGATTTGCGATCGATTATCGACATGATTGATTTACGCACAAGGTCATTCCTGCATGATGTGCAGGTGTCAAGCAATGCATTGAAACCACCACATTTGGCTACCTCGGCTGCGTCTCTGGAACAAACCGTAACCAGCCGTAACTGGTGGCGCCGGTGTTTCACCTGCTGCTACTATTCATAGCACTGGGTTGTTTGGTGTCACGTCGTGGTGACATCAGTGTTCCTGCACACAGCGCCACTGAAATTATCGGAACTGGCACCGACAGGAGAAGTAGATCGTACAATTTAGCTGTTTAGGAATACCGGATTGTTTAGCGTAGTATTGGAGCAAACACCGTAACACAACGTTGTGATCACTCCAATTTATTGACAATTACTAGGCATACTGGCCACCTAATACTAGAAGCAAGGGAGATGGAAAACATCAAAAGTGCCATTGGCAAGACAACCAAGGGATTCAAGTCTCAAGAGAAAATCTCCAAGGATGGCTCGGAATTCAAAAGCGAAAGTGGTGAATCTGCACAAGGTTCCAGTAGTGTTTCAGGATCAGGCACGGGAAGCGACCCCTTCCAGGGCCTTTCCTTCAAGGTGGGCGTAGCAGAGAACAAGAACACCCGCTACAGAAGCAAGATGGAGGATGTGCATACATACATTGCGAACTTTGCCGAAAGAGTTGACTGGGGCTACTTTGCTATTTTTGATGGCCATGCTGGAAAAGACACTGCTAGGTGGTGCGGAAACCACATGCACATGTTACTAGAAAGAGAAATAGAGGACCAAGAAGAAAGTGACAAAGGGGAAGGTATCGACATGAAGCACAACCTCCACCAGGCATTTGTCAAAGCGGATACTATGATCGAAACTGAAGGTGCAGGCAATTCCGGGTGTACCGCGGTGGTTGCGGTTTTGAGATGGGAGAACACCGCCGATTCCAAAGAAGATGAGGTGAAAAAGCCCACCAAGAGCTCTCGTTTCGACTTTGTGCCCGGAACCGACTATAAGCGCATGCTCTACACATCTAATGTGGGAGACCTGAGAATAGTGCTATTCCGGGCGGGGAAACCGTACCGGTTATCGTACGACCATAAAGCGACCGACTCCAATGAAATAAACCGGATCAGAGATACCGGGGGCTTGATCATGAAAAACCGAGTCAACGGAGTTTTGGCCGTGACGAGGTCGCTAGGCGATTCGTACATGAAGGACTTGGTGATTGGAAAGCCGTTTACCACGGCCACAGAGATCACGGTGGACGACGACTTTATGATACTAGCCTGCGACGGGGTCTGGGACGTGATATCGGACCTCAAGGCGTGTCAATTTGTGGCAGGAGCACTTGCGGAGTCCGGCGATGTGCAGGAAGCAGCCAAAAAGTTGTGCCAGTTGGCAATGGACAGTTCCACCACTGACAATGTAACGGTTATGATTGTAAAGTTTGACAAAGAAGTATTATTGTAGCTTAATAGATTTAATGAATGTTTCATGAGTAGTAAAGTATCAATAGGTGAAGCAGCACTATAGACACCTAATGGGCAGCACAATAGCTGCAAATTCCAGTACTCTCAGAAATACAAAAATAGTCTATAAGTAGATTTAATTATCATCGGGTACTACTTTATATAAAATCAAAACTTGGTCAATTCGAAATATACGCTTGATATTATAACTTTTAGCTAAAAGTCCTCCCGCACTTCAAGCCCAGTGTCGACCAAATCATCGCATTGTTTTACACTGACTTTGGGTCTGAACAACTTCAATGCCAAACTACTGGTAACCACACTGATGGAACTGAGTGCCATGGCAGCACTAGCCCAAACAGGACTCAATCTGGTGTTTTTGTAAGGATAGATAACCCCTGCAGCAATGGGAATGCCAATAAGATTGTAGACCAAGGACCATGCGAAATTGAACTTTACTCTGGTAAATACGGCTCTTGAAAGTTCCAACAATGTCATCAATGCAATAAGAGGGTGCGATTTGTTCAATAGAATGAAATCACTCGAGGTTGCTGCTAGGTCTGCGCCCGAAGATAATGCAATGCCGACATCTGCGCTGGCCAATGCCGGAGCATCATTTATACCATCTCCCACCATAGCTACAATTCCCATAGAGCTTTTCTGAATTCTCTTGACGTGCTGTTGCTTTTCGTCAGGCAAAACCTCGCTCACCACGTTTTTGATGCCGATTTCTTTGGCAATGGCTTCGGCAGTGATCTTGTTATCACCAGTAATCATCCAGCACGAGATCTTGTTCTTTTGAAGAGACTGAATAACTTTTTTGGTCTCGACCCGAATCTGGTCTCTTGCACCCAACATAAAGACAAGGTGAAACTCAGAGTCCCCAAAAAACCTTTCACACCTTATGGCCACCAAAATCACAGATTTGGACTCTGATTTCCATTGGTTCAACAATTGGAGTTGGTGGTCGGTGATCTTCACTCCGTAGTCAGCCATGAGCTTTTCGTTTCCCAAGATGGCTTCTGTGGGACGAAGTTCGTTCCACGCGTCGTTCTTGCCCTCTTCCACAATAATTGAGCCGCAGAGACCTTTACCAGCGACAGTGTCAACCTTGGGAATCTTGTTTTGACTCAAACTGACTCCCTGAAATTTGGGTGCAAAATTGTCGATAAATGTTTTTGTGGCATTTGCCAATGGATGCTTGGACGAAATCTCCAAGTCTCTGGTTACTTGCACCGCAAACGATTTCAAAGTTGCGTTGCTTGTTGAAAAGTAGTAGTTGGTTACTCTGATATCTCCATTGGTCAAGGTACCGGTTTTGTCGAAGCAAATGGTGCTGATCGAAGCACCGTCTTGGAACGCAACACCTCCACCTTTGGCCAATATGCCGAATTTCGCAGCCAACCCCGAGCCTACGAACAAGGCTGTAGGGGCAGCCAAACCTATGCCACATGGACAAGCTATGACAAACACAGCAATAGAAAATTCCAAAGACCACACCGTCCATCCTCCGACATCAATGTCCAAGTAATGGCTTGGTAGGGCTCCCGAGTGGCCAAGGATTAGCCATATGACCCACGTAAGCACCGCTAGAAAGGTGATTATAGGAACAAAGTAGCTGGTAAGCTTGTCAGCAGTTCTCTCAATTGGAGCTTTCCGAAGCTGCCCGTCACGGACGGTACTGACGATCTGGTCGATCAACGAGTCACCATCCAAACTGATGATCTTGGCTACTATTGCAGAGGATCCCACATTGACCGTGCCGCTAAAGATCTGATGGCCCGCAGTGTGCTTGACCGGCATCGACTCTCCCGTCAACGCAGATTCGTCAAAGTCACTCAGTCCTTCCACAATCACACAGTCAACCGGCGGGGACTCTCCAGAGGCTATTCTTAGATGGTCACCAATTTCTAGCATATTCACATCCACTATTTGGTCGTTTGTATACGAGCCTCCAACAGCCTCTACAAGAGTAGCTTCAGCCACCTTCAAGGAGCTGAGCTTCGAAATAGCGTCTGCAGTCTTGGCTTTGGAAAAGCTCTCCAACAAGCGACCAATAAGTAAGAAAAAGGTCAAGAACACAACCGAGTCGAAGTAGGTGGTTGCAGCACCCATTTTGGCGTCGGTGCCTTGTTTCGAAGCCAAAATAAGTAGGACTATGCTAGCTACGTACGATATGGTGGTTCCCAAGCACATCAATAGGTTCATCGATCCAAAATGGAATAATCTCTTGCGGAACGAGTTTTTTTTGAGCCAAAGGTTTTTGATCTCTTTAATTGCCTTCCTGTGGAAAATATCGGCAGCAAAGAAGTATACTGGAGTACTAAGAAAGAGCAATATCCAGGTGTTTCTAGAGACGTTTCCTGCCCAAATCGGCTGTTCTACCCAAAGACGAAACCTGTTCGTTTTCGGGAGTAAAGACATTGCTACAATGCCAAAGATAAATGTAGGAATTGCAAAGATGGTAGCAAGAACCAAGCGCATGGTGATATTGAACACCTCTTTTTCCGACAACTTACGGAGGTGGTCGTCCATAGACGCAGGCTCTATCAAAGTACACTCGAATTTTCCAGCCGAAAATGGGTCAATGACGTAGCTGGCGTTGGCAGCGACCTCCATGGATTTGGCTGCAAATTCGTCGCTGTCACTGGAAGGTTTCAAGTGATTCAAATCAAAGAGGAACTTACGAACGTTGATGTCGTCGCTGGGAATATACGTGAAATTGATGAAGGGTTTTTTGAGGGTGATGGGATCCGCAAGGACCACTGCTTCTCCGTAGCTCGACAAGTAGTCCATGATAATTTCCGGACAGTGGTTGCACATCATACCAGCTACATTGACGTTGATGGACCGAGTCTTCTTTTTGCTCAGGGTGTAGCTGATGCTCTCCGAACTGATGAGCTCGTAATCAAACCCACAGTCTTCAACCGTCTCTTGGAGTTTCTTGAGGTTCTGGTCGTTGGCGCCCACGTCCTCCAACACAAACTGGCCGCTCTTGCTCACGACATTGACCCCTGCTTCCAACACAAACGGAAGCTCGTTCACGGCCGTCTGGATCGAGTTCACGCATGCTGCACAGGTCATTCCGCCAATCATGGCCAGAACCCGTTGGTTGACCGAAGTCTGTACTGGCAAAATCTCCAAGAGCTTGGCTTCGAAACCAGCGTCGGCAATGCTGTCGACTATTCGGTTCACTACATGCTTGTTTGGTACTATTACCACTGCTGTATGCTGAAGAAGGTTCACCGAATACGAATTCTCAGGTACTTTTGTGGTGAAGGTCTCGTCGAGGGTGCGGCCGATTTGTTCGGAGACGCTCGATGCGCAAGCCGCACACGTCATGCCCGCGATGGAAAACACGGCGCGATACTTATTTTCGGGCTTGTCTACTGCGGTTTCGATACTCTCATTAGAATCAGTCGCATCTGAAGGGGCTTTTGGTTTCATTGCGCGAGCATCAAGACAGGTTTTGCAGTTTTTGATATGGTTTTTCTGGGATCTGTAGTTGATGTATTTTGAATAGAGTCCCATTATATCGAAGAACCCCTCCGAGTCCCCATTGTTGTCGGTTTCTGGCATAGACGAGCTCGAGATGAGCCCGTCGTTCCTCAACACCTCCCATGCGAGAATGATGAACCCTTTTTTAGAAACTTGGCGGACGAGTTTCTTGAGAATGGGACTGAAGATAGGGGTTTCTTCGTTGTCGAATGCGTATATCTCCACTTCATTGTTCTCCACTCTGACGAAAGCTTGTCCATGGTGGAGACCTTGGGCTTCGGTTAAGGAGGGTTTCCTGTCAGTGGGAATAACTTTGAAGAATTGGTGACACACTCGGTACACGGCCTGTGCGCAGCCTTCGCAATGGATGTTGGATAGAGATAAGCGTAAAGTTTCCATGACTACTGCTAAACATCTAAATTCTAACGGCTTGCATTGTCTATTTATCGGATCTGAGATGCGATGCGCTATTTGTGCGAACTTATGCGCTATTTGTGCGAAATTGCAAATTCAGCTGTACGGATAACCAATGAGCAAAGGTACCGCAAGACCTAACAATAGACCAACAAACTTTTCTAAAAAGGTGTGGAAGAATATGGAAGTGACAAGGAACTGAGAATACCAGATAAGCATAAGAGTTAGGGAGAGGTAGAACTGGATGGCACAGAAGATTCTGAACGTGGCGGCGGGTCGCGGGTCGTCTGGTGCGACTGGTGGCGCCGATGGAATAGATATCCCGCTAAGCGAGACATACTGAGGGCCCTTTCTAAAGTCGCGCTCTCGTCTCAAAAGTTTCAGTAACAACATCAAGCTTATTGACGATATCAAATAATAATGGCTCGATGCGTCAAACCCCGCTATCCACTGCGCACCACTCTGCCAGCAAGTTCTCTCGTTTATATGGCTTGGGTTCTCGCAGTGTCCGCCAGTAGCGACGTTAAGTCGATCCACCAACAGAGGGCCAAAGCACCACACATTAAATACGCAACAAACTACGGTGTTAACACCCCAATCTCTAAAGTATAGTAGCGTCTTCTCATTTGGTATACGCCAGTTCGACTGGTATGTAAATAACCACCCGAAATATGCCACCGTGAACCACAAATATCCATAGTCAGCGACAAACACGTGATTCAAAGTTGCAAGGATAAAATTATCCGTTACCCATTGGTGATATTCATGGAAAGCTTGGAACAACGGCATTGACAAGACGTATGTGGCGGGTAGACATGCGATTGCCAAGACCCATGGGTTGCTGCGAGGAGCCCCGTCGCGCCATATAGCGTTGATTATCCGTCCCATATTGATCAAGGGTGAGTGAAAAAGTACGTATCTTGATTGATATGCTCAGTGCACGGGCACGTTAAGATCACGTGTTGTGTTTGTCGTGCGGGCGCCTACATCTTTAACTTGCAGCCAAGTAAATGATATTGATCTACACCACTTTCTTTTCGTATGAGTGCTAGGAAGTCTTCCATCTCACCTTCGCTGCATATACACTGATGCAACATCCCAGCACACGTAGAATAATTACATACTTACTGAGATCTTACTAACAATTGGTAATCTCAAACTTACCTATTACTATTTGGGCAGATTTGGCAGCCATCACGTGGTATCTCATAATCTGATCTATAAGCAATATGTCAAGAGTTTAGTCAGATACCACTAGCAAGCATTATTGAATCCTGGTATAGCAAAACTGTCTAGGTCTACTATAATTATGTTGGGACAAGCGATAAGGCGTGACTTTGCTTGGCGATATGGGTCTCGGGCCTTGAGGGCCACTTGCTACCCCATCTTTTCCAATATCAGAGCCCAAAGTACCAAGCCTAGCAGTAAACCTACATCCAGCACGAATCCACCAATGTCTTTTCCATGTTTAGACAAGTTGGAAGCCAAAAATGAAGCATTGTCTCAGTCATGTTCACCCGATTCTCCCGTAAGTTCGCTCGAAGGCGGGCCCGAACCATCGTACAGCAAAGTTCAAACTGGTTTCAAGATATACCAGTCAAACAAGCCGATTTTTCTCGACTACGGCGGATACTTGCCAGAATTTGAAATAGCTTATGAGACGTGGGGCACCTTGAATTCCGACCGTTCCAACTTGGTGCTTATTCACACCGGACTTTCGGCTTCGTCGCATGCTAAATCCCAGCCAGAAAACCCAAAGAGTGGTTGGTGGGAAGAATTCATAGGTTCGGGCAAGTACATTGATACCGACAAGTACTTTGTGGTATGTACAAACGTACTTGGAGGATGTTATGGCTCGACAGGGCCGTCGTCTAAAGATCCAGCTGACAATGACTACTATGGAACTCGTTTTCCTATTTTATCGGTAAATGATATGGTAAGAGCACAGAGAGAATTCATAAGAGACGAGTTCAAAGTCACCCGTGTTCATGCCACTGTAGGAGCTTCCATGGGAGGTATGCAATCGTTGGCCTATGGATGGGAGTTTCCTGATGAAGTGTCTAAGATCATAAGCATCAGTGGATGTGCCAGATCGCACCCATATTCTATTGCTTTAAGACATACTCAAAGACAAGTGTTGATGAGTGATCCCAATTGGAATCGTGGTTTCTACTACGATAAAATCCCTCCTCATGTAGGTATGAAACTAGCTCGTGAAATCGCCACCGTGACGTATCGCTCTGGTCCCGAATGGGAGTACAGATTTGGTCGTAATCGTGCTGACGACTCGAAACCACCAGCCTTGTGTCCTGATTTCTTGGTTGAAACGTATTTGGATCATGCTGGAGAAAAGTTTTGTTTGGAATATGATGCCAATTCGTTCTTGTACATTCTGAAAGCTATGGACTTGTTTGATTTGCGCCAAACGCACTACGAAAAGTCCAAAAGAACCCGATTGGAAACAGAATCAAAGTACGACAACATCCACAATAGTGCCGGTGTGTCTCTGTCAATACCAGTAGAGCCATATGAAGAGAAATCTGGCTCCTCGTATATCAAACCCGAAGAATCCTACAAAGATTTGGTCAAGGGAATGGAGAGATTGGCATCCAAAGATGTATTGGTGGTTGGAGTTGAGTCTGATATCTTGTTCCCAGTGTGGCAGCAACGAGAAATAGCTCAAGTATTAAAAGAGGCTGGTGAGAAAATTGACAAAGCTGGAAATCATGAATACTTCGAATTGGGCAATGACATAAGTAACTTTGGTCACGATACATTTCTACTTAGTTTAGATCATATTGGACCACCAGTCCGCAACTTTTTAGGATGAATATCAAACTAACAACCCGTGGTTAGGATCAAGCTCGTACCCCAACTTGCGGCTGAATTCATACACAGTGTCTCTTAATTTGGCCACCACCACTTTAGCCAAACCATTATTCTTCTTCTTATCACCTTTATCAATATGATGAGGCAAAAGGTTGTCGTGAGCACTCAAGCTAACAAAAAGGGCAAACGGAACCAACCAAACCATCAAGCCAAAAAACGAACACACTTCAACAAATGACGGAATCTTCGGCGGAGTGTAGCCAGACTTTATTCTTTCTTCCATAGGAGGAATATATGGATTATGGAAGTGGTTGAACCACAAGAAATGATTGGCTACCACCAAAACACACGAAGCTAAAAATATCGGTGAAGTTAATTGTACATATGGAAACTTGTGTAAGTTTTGTAAATAAACCCAATACGAAAAGATGGAAAAACAGGTTAATAGGAACGGGAATTTGTCGAAAATCCACAATATTATGAATGCTATTATGATCCCAAAGATCAATTTGCGTAAGAATCTTTTGGTGGGTTCCGAATGTTCCTCCACTAATTCAGACACGTAGTACAATCCGGATGCTATGGAAAGCACAAGAAACACAAATCCCACAGCAACCCCTAGGTACGATAACAATTGAAGAAACATGGTAAAAGTGGTCTAGTTGACTAGTTGTCTAGTTGTCTTGCTGAATCGTTTCATCGCGTCAGCATATCTTTTCACGTGAGACTGTTGAATCTCAATGCGCGGGTTTGGCACGTGCTTCGTCATGTGCTTCGAAAACTCCTCATGGCATTTATACATCAGGGTCCATATTTTACCAAGTCTACAATTTGCAAGTGATCTCTATTATATTTTATTTGAGGTGATTTTTTATGCTAATCATATATATCTATAGGTGGGATTCTGTCGGTATTGTAGAACCAGTTTCCTCCTTCTAACTCTCTCAGTAACCACTCAGTAGGGAACAACACCAAATGGCCCTGGATCTCATTCAAGATTCTTTCTGCTGAGTCCCGATCAAAGATTTGTTCTCCACGATGGGCTCTACGGTTGGCAAAGTTTCTTCTTCTGCGTCTAGGCCTGACATTAGGGCTGCCCAAGTGTTCGCCGTCGTGGCTTTGCTGTGAATTGATACCCGAGCTATTGTATGCAGCTCGAGTGTCATTTGGATCTTTCAAGGTTTCCTGTGCTTCCTCGAACTCCTCATCTTCGTGACCTTCGGTGTCGTCTTCGTCTTCTTGCAGTTCACTGTCCACTTCATCAATTTGCTCTACTTTGCTAGTGCTTTGTGAATGGAGATGACGTCTGAATCTCTTCTTACCTCCATGCTGAAGAATCGAGTCTTCGCCGGATAAATTCGACCCGCTTCTCGTTGGAGGAGCATGTCCTAACAAACCTACATCTTGTTCCAAACTGTTGACATTGATGGTAGCTTGACTGTTCCTCTTTGAGTGGTCGTAAGGTTGATGAGCAGCTTCCAAGTGGTCACCAATGGACGAATCGTCTTCGGTGTCGGTTTCTTCGGACAATCCATGTCTTTCTACCTTTTGTCTTCTCCGTTTGGCTTCTTGCAGCTGCGAGATCATGAACGCACTTTGCAACTTCGAGTGGCGTTTGTAGTCTTTCCAGGAAAGAACAACGTCATCTGGTTGGGTGTGGAAAATCAACCTGAAGATCTCGGTATTTCTTCTTGCATGCTCGTACCAAAGATCCTCGTAAAATTCATAATCAAGAGGATCTTCAAAACCATACGGATCAATGTACCTACTGAAATGTTCAGCACCTTGAGGATTGATCCTTTGAAGTACTTCCCGGGTAGAGTTTTCGTTCAACGTCACAATAGGAATGTTTTCGTTGCTCGAATCCGTGGGGTCTTCAGATTTGGGCTTCTCAGAGAAGGAGTTTTCGTCTGCGGTATCCAGTTTGGTCTTGTCAATATCTGTATTCATTGGGTCCACATCCGCGTGCGTGGCATCAGAGACGGAGGCGGCCATATTGCCTACAGCACCCGAATTGGGTGCTGAAGTATTCAAATTAGAACTGGATGTAGCAGGATGCAAACCATTTGATGAAAGGGAATGCGAGTTGAGTTTGGCTTCCATTCCGGCGTTAGTACGTTTCTTGGCCTCCTCATCCTGCTCTTCCTTTTCTTTGGCTGCTACTCTCTGGAGGTACGAGATCTTCTTGAGAAGCGCCCATCTTTCCTTATTTCTTTCGTTTATGATCTTTTCGCCCTCACCCTCAAGATCGTCCACAATTTGGGTATCGTCGGCGTTCAAAAAGTCCTGGACGTTTTCGAGGTCAGGCAAAAATGAAGCAGTTGGGTTTTGCTTCATGGCCTTTTTGGCTAGATCCTTGAGGAAACGAGAGTTATTAAGACGGGCCCGTTTGGCGATTTTACTCTTGTACTTATCAGGACCATCTCCGTAAACATCCATCTTGTGCTTGTCGTTGTGTTGCACTCTAGCATCGTACGAGTGCTTCTTTCTGTCTCTGATACCCTTGTTGGCTTCATGAGTACCGGTCCTATTGTTGAAAGAAACAGGCAAATTGATAGGCCGAGGAATCTTCTTTTCGTCCAACTTGTGTTCTTCATCGAGCTCCACTTCGTTGATATCTCCGCCAGATTTCTGGAACCATTTCCATCTCAGAGTACCTTCTTTCTGGGCCAAAATATCTCTTGTGGCGATTTCCACCATGGCAGATAATGCAATACTTTCCTTGTCGGTGAATTTGTTGGTAGCAAACTTAATACCGTCCTTGGAGTGGGCAATTTGTTCAAATTTCTTGAATCTTCTCTCGACAATATCCAAGATATCCACATTCACACCCAAATGTTCTCTCATCAATCTCATTCTAAGAGTGTGAGCAAACTTTCCGGCCAAATAAGGCACACCTTCCATGGTAGTTTGGATCATTTCCAGGTCTCTGACCACGGCAGCGACTTCAGAGTCTCTCACACCTCTCATGGACCGCTCGTTGATATTGGCACTTCCAATAAGAGCGATTCTATCGTCCACAATCATGGTTTTGGCATGGATATAGAGCTGTTCGGTGATCAAGTTTCTATCAGGCCCAATTCTGCCCCATTTTCTCAAAGAGAAGAACTGGATATAATCGTCTGGCTCAATGCCATACTTTCTCAACTTAGCAAATATAGACGAAGAGCCTCGGGAAATCGACATATACTGACATTGCATGATCACACGGACCGAGGACCCGTCAGGTTCGTCCACCTGTGACTCAAACCCAGGCATCAACGGAATCACAATAATAGCTTTCCAATTGGTTCCTTCATTATGGGCTTTGATGATTCTATCTACCAAAGCATCTCCGATTCTGTTTTTGATTTCGTTGCCGTCAATGAAGCATGAAGTCACAAAGAATTGATTTTCAATGTACACAAAGTGTTCGGACGTTTCAATCAACTTGAGATATGCATTTTGAATACTTTGTTCGTGTTCTTTGAGACCCAATGACCAGTTTCCAGATGATCTTACGAGCTGAACTTCGCAGGTCCCTTCCAAGCCCATTTTTTTAGCTTCTTCGTCGGACAAATCAGATGGAGGAGTCAACAATGGAGTGAATCTACTGGGTCTTTTTTGTCTAATAAGGTAGTTCCAACGCTGAACAAAATGACGTGCCAAGTCGCGGGCAACTTTACCAGAAGTTACCATATGGACATCGTGCCACGGCATTCTAGGCACCTGGTTACGGTCATACATGGACTCGTAAGGTTTGTCAAGGGCAAAGAAATCTTTGACTCTAGGGTTGGAATAGTCCTTACCCGGGAAGATCTGGAATCTGGCGATTTCTTCTGGCGATAATGTTTCGTCCAATGAGTCAAAGTTGATCTTGGAATCATCAGTCAAAACATGGTCTGGAGTATCAAATCTACCGTAACACAAGTCAATTCCTCCGACAAACGCCACGGTATGGTCGATAATACACAATTTTTCATGATGGGCCCAGAAATAGGTATTTTGAAGGAGCTGGTTGGGCGACCGGATAACATGAATATTTTCCTCATTAAGCGATAAAATCGAGTGTTTGGTATATAACGAATCGGTGGCGACCGTAGTTCCCACGTTACGGTACACAATGACGTAGATCTTAACTCCCTGTTGGGCCTTTCTCTGAAGAATACGGTCGATTCTCCACTGCTGATTCCCGTTGGCCGGTCTACGAAGATATAACTCAGGGGACAACCACCAATCATGAATGAAAATCACATCTTTGGCCATTTCCAAGGCCGAAGAAACGGCCCAGAAGTAGTCTCTTCCGTCTACAAACCACTGGGCGAAACAGTTTTTACGCACAGGAGCAAACGAACCGAATCTGTTGGGGTTGGAGTAAACAGATTGGTTTTTCATTTCGGTCAACGACTTGATCCAGAGTTTCTGTTCCTTGATGGACTTTGGAATAATGACCAATTTACGCTCGGTATTTTCCAAGGTGATTTTCAAGTGCTGGAACACGTTCTTGCGCGAAGACTCTTCGGCCATAGTTTCCTCGCCAAGTTTGAGTTGCTCTGATAAATCATCGTAGTCGGAATCTTCTTCTTCTTCCACCACGTTTTCGTCTGTCTTGAGAGTATTGGTTTTGTAGCTGATTTTAAACTTGGGGTCTACAATAAAGACATCCAATGGAATAGTCGAATTGATATCAGAAACATACATGACGTACGAGTTTCTAATTAGGAACCACTTTTCGGACCTTCTGTCGATCATTCCTTTCAAGTCGTTGGCTTTGAAATGCCCAACTCTCCATCCACTGGACTTGGCACTACACCCGAGATGAACTACACCTTGTTTGCCGATGTAGCCCGTTTCGTAGCCTAGCAACGAAGAAATGGGCGATATCTCAAAAAACTGAAACAACTTATTGGACAGAGGCCTCAATGCTACCAAACTGATAAGATCATTCAAATACTTGGTAACTTCTTTGATATAGTCTTGGTTCTTAAGAATCCTCAACCGAAGTTGTTCCGGCGACTGGTCTTCGGATGTTATAGACGACACATTACTGATTTGGGACCGCAAATGTGCCAAAGCTCCTCGAAGAGTGTGGTTGGTGGTGATCGATTCGTTGTCGTGCTCGTATCCTCCTACAGGTCCTTGAGTATTCACTGCATCGTTGAACGATTTCAGGTACTTCTGCTTGCCCTTGTTGTGTTCACGGCCTCTAAGAGGTGGTATAGGGTATTTGGGAAGCTCTGTCTTGATACTACGACTGACTTCGCTTCTCCATCTTTCGAACTTGAATCTAGAATGCAAGTAGAGCAAATCCTTGGCATTTTTCTCGACTGACCAACGCATCCGTTGGGGACCTACCCCATATTCCAATTCAATTCTAAAACGACGAATCTTTGTGTTGATGGTTGGAGATATGTCTGATATTCTAAAGCCTAGCAATGTAAGGAGAAGTGGCGCTCTGCCTATCCCACGCTCGTCTTCCAATAAGCACGATGCTAGCAATGTAATCGCATCAGCACTGGCACACATACGGCCAATAATGGCCTGGGCCCTTTTGCCTGTAGCGAGGTCTTCGTCTTGGTCAGCATTGTTATCCTGATCCAAAGCACTAACACTGTGCTTTTTGCGGTCTTTTTTACGGGACCGAAACATATTCAAGCGTTTCATGAGTTTCTGCTGTTTGGGATCATCTCCTGAAGCGAGTTTTGCCGAAGTGGTAGGGCTGCTTGGTTCACGGCGGGCGATTGAAGAAGAAGAGAATTTGGTTGGAAAAAACGGTTGTTGCTGCTGGTCTTCATCATATTCATCGTATTCAAAAGTTGGCGATACAGGCGTGCCGGGGGTCTGAACGGGACCAGGAGACCCCGAATTGAAGGCATCGATGGGGGCAGAAGTGCTAACAGAATCTGTACCAGCTGTCGCTGGGCGGTATGGCAAACTGCTCTTTTCTTCGTCTTGGTCGTCAGTGTAACGAGATTCCTTTTTGTCGCTAAACCGGTTAAAAAATGACCATGGATTACCAACAATTTTGGGGGATTCATCGCCTAAGTTGGTATCATTTGACTTTCTAGGCGATACGGCTGATGTTGTTGAAGCTGAGGCTGAAACTTGGCTGTGAATGTCTTCAATATTGTCGAGTTCCCGTAAAGGCATGTCACCATGTTTGGCCCCGCCATGACTTGAATTGGCGCCATTCAGATTGATACCGAGAAACTCTCGGTCTTTTTCGTCTTTTTGGTTACTTTTCTTGGTTTCACTTATCTCGGTATCACTGATTTTGTCAATTTGGTTGGTTCGGTGGTCGTTTGAGCCCGACTCGTCACCTTCGCTGGCGGGTCGAATCATGTCGGCAACAGCTTCGATCGATGGCATCCCAATGTTTCACTGAGTAGGAAGCGTTCAGGTTCTTCCAGTCAATAATTCGAATGAGTAGCCAATTGAAATTAGCTTCTGGCGCTGGCGTAATGCTATAAGGTGTTGTAAATTTGTTGTAAATTTCGTAATAGTTACGCTTCGTTTAGCGCCGGGCTGTGTGCAGGCACAAACAAATAGAAGTTTGCTGGTGCATATCGAGATGTCAGTCACGTGGCTCTGGGCTCGTGGTTCTGTAAGGCTGAGGCTATGAGGCTGTTGGCATGTTGAGGGTGGATAGTTTTGTCAGGCCATGAGGAAAGTATCGGGTATATCGTGATCTGTAGAAAACCTTATTCTATATAGGATCATTAGCGATGGCACCCGAGCGTGTTTTGATCTGAGTTTACGCCGCACGGCAGCCTGTACACGTTGTTACTGGCCAAACAATACTATGGCGGTAGATGTGCGATTACGCCTCAAGAACCCTTTAGGTTATCTCTCGAGGTATAATCTTGTTATGTTGATGTTTCAACAAAACTCGTCTCGAGTAACAGATCTTATTCTCACTATTGTTCCCGCTTCAACATGTAGCACACCTCTGAATAAACTATACTATTACGTCCCTTCGTAGAAATTCTCGTTCATGCCGAGCTATCGCAAGCTTGAAATAACTATTCATGTCAGCATGTTTTGAAATGACGTATGCTACGACGTGCGACACGTCTAAGAAATAAGCTATTGTCAGTAACAATTATTTTTTCGCGCACTACGGGTGTTAATGCATCTTCTTCTCTTCGAGTCGAATGCGGCGACAACTAGTCTTGGCAACAAATTGAGATGCAATAGATAACTCGAGCTGGTCGAAGCGGACTAAACAGACTTTCTCCTTATAGGGGGAGGGTTAATGTACGATTGACACCTTTCTACGTTTATTTGAAGATAGCACATATAAGACTTCTATTCAAGTACTTCACGCATTCAGTGTTAACATCAGGACAACATCTGGCCATTTTTAACGTAACGAGCCCTACGGTGCCTATTTTGATGTTGTATCTCTCTACGTACTACGATACACCCTCTTGATAAACTATTTTATTTTTGCCTCAAAATGCCCAGAATTTAGAAAAATCTACTAATTATTATAAATTTAGCACCTTTATCGAGCATCTATTACTAAAGTTTGGTGCGTCACATCAAAATTTAGTGGTATGAGCACTGTCTATTTCTGCTCAGATAACAAACACATTAGTAATACTCCGACAATTTTTTCACATTGAGCACTTTAGTAAAATTCCAACAATTCTTTCGCATCGCGCATAATTCACAGCCCCTTACCTTTACAGTTCCATAAAGATATCGGCTCGCTATCATTCAAGTGCCGCGTAGTATAGGCCATGTTCGTCCTCTCAACCATTTGTGATATCGAGGAGTCTTTGACTATTAACTTGCAGTCGGATGTCAAGGGACTATCCATTTTTGTCCATTTATTGCCCTATTAAAATATCTCTCAATTACAGAAAATTATTTTTTAGCGAGACGCATTGCAAGCGAGCAAGCTACCCCGGAAAACTGTGGCAGGTTGCTATCCACTGAACCCTCGAGAAAACGATAATCATTCGGTGCGTAGGTTTACTGATGACAAATTTTTATTATTGACCAGTGTCACTGAGGTGATTATGCGATATGTTTGTTTCAAGGTCCTAGCCTACAGCCACTCCTCTTTTCACAACAAACTAGGGCTTGTTTGAGACTACTCTATTGTTGGTTCTCAAATAGTCTGTATTCAAATAGATTTGTCTCCAACATTGCTAATTCCGCACTATTATTAGACAATGCTTAAAATAGAATGTTTCCCTAATTCGTACCAGTATTTGACTCCTGCAGCTTTGTCTCAATTACAATAGACAAAGCTTTAAAGTATTGGTTAGTAACTCAAAGCACCAAAGAGTCAAGTGCCGCATCCCGCAGAATACCTCGTAGAATTGTATAAACAAAAATGTATCGCAATTTGGCCTCTCGGCTGTATCGTAACCACGAAAAGTAGGTGGGAGGTTGCATTTTAAGGGTCTCGTCTATTATGTGATGAACAAAAGGGGTGCCTCAAATTCCCAATTTCCTCTCAAGCACCACTGCAAACACATCCTCGAAAGCACATTAGTATCTTGAATATTCACACCTGAGATGGGAAAGCGTCATCCATCACCCACTGTTCACATTAGGATACTGGGCAGTGACGAGGATTTTCCGACTGTCGTGGTAGAGCCTCTCTCGATATTTTATCCGGTTTGTGGCTCTTATGCACGGTCATTATTCGCCGCATGTGACGGGGGTCTCTAAAAATAATTCTCTGTTGACATATTTTGACTGCAACAAAGAAATTGAATTGAGAACTCCAATCTGGGTAGTAAAGTTCCAAATTTAACACTAGCAAATTTCATTTAGTAATGTATAAATACGGATATGTATTTCCCAACTTCAAGCAACATTTTACTATTCACACACACTCACAATGAAATACGCTGCTGCTTCTTCAATCGCTTTACTTTCCACTCTCGCTTCCGCCGCTGTCAACTCAGTGAGCATCTACGTTGAGTCTTCCAACCCCGACATTAACGGTGACCAACTCAGTGCTCAACACGAAGGTGCTGGTATCAACTACCTTTTCTTAGGCTCAACTGGTGCCGACTTTGTCTACGACGACTCATCCCACTCCTTGATCACCGCTGATGGCAATGGTCCAAACTACTTGGACATTGTAGGCGGTGTTGCTGAAGCCAACCTTGGTGGTAGCGGTCTCGACGTCACCTTCCAAAACGGATACTTGGCCGCTAACGGTTCCACCGACGGTTTCTACGCCCAACAAAACATCGCCGACCCATACGACATCTCCAAGAACACCTACGCTCTTGTCTACTACAAGGACGGTGCTGCTCCACGTGATGCCATCCCACTTAAGCTCTCCACCAAGAAGAGCACTCCAAGTGCTTCTTCAAGCGGTTACCACAACGCCACCGTCACTAAGGCTGAAACCGAGACTATCTTCACCACTTACTGTCCTGAAGCCACTACTCTCGTTGTCGTCACCTGTACTGAGACCAAGTGTCAACCAAAGTCCGTCACCGTTTCCACCCCAGGTTACGTTACCATCACCGGTTACCCATCTACCCCAGCTACTTTAGCCCCAACCACCGCTGCTCCAGCCTCCACCAAGGCCCCAGCTCCAGCTCCAGCTTCATCTAAGGCTTCTCCTTCATCTAAGGCTCCTGCCGTCACCACTGCCACTGGTGCTGCTAACGCCAACGCTGTCGGTGGATTGATCTTCGCTGCCGGTATTGCTGGATTATTGATCTAAGCTAGTGATTAGAGCTGCAGGTAGCTAATTCTTAGCACCTTTCGAGTCCGCGACCGAGTTTTTACTTCATAATCATTACCTTTCTTTCTTCAAAATCTACTTTTATTTTCGTTTAGGACTTACTATTAACATGTTTTAATAATACACCGTTTTTTCTATCTCACAATTAGCTAAATGTAGATATCATCTTGGGTACATTGTCGTCGTCTATAACTTAGTGAAGATTCTGTTTTGTCAGTAACGTTCGAGGGAATAAGTTTATTGTTATCGTATGAGCGCTTATATTCTACTATCCGTACTAGCACCAAAGGTCGTCCTCCTACCGTAAATCACAAATCATCTAAAGCTACGGGATGAATCAACCTACACTGTAAGGCAGCAACAGGAGATGTTTTCCACCATCGACCTTAACTCGCCGCAGCATACCTATATACATGGTGGTCCCAGCCCAAATCTTGCTTCAATAGGCAAATTGACGCAGCGACGGTCAAAGACCGGATGCTTGACTTGCCGGAAGCGTAAGAAGAAGTGCGATGAGGCAAGACCAGTGTGTGAATTTTGTGAAAAGAGAGGACTTAGTTGTGACTGGGAGATCAAACAGTACTTTGTAGCAGACCATGCTGCAAACGCTCAAGTGGTTGTAGATAAAACATATGCAGAGGCGTCCAAGAAAAGAAGTTTCACCAAGGTGGAGGAGGTTCCTGAACAGTCACAGGATGCACACGGGAGTGATCTAAATGACCTTGGTTTGAGTACCGGGGCACCATTAGGCTCTCTTTATCAAAATGGAACCGAGATAGAAGAGATCAACCCTATTAGAGACCAAGAGTTCAGCCAGGACTTAGTACTTGAATCCGTGTTGGACCCTGCATATTCACCAATAATGATCCAGCCGTCTTCAACGTTCAACTTGTTTCTTGACGAGCCTGGGTTGATATACCTCAACTACTTTGAGAACAACGTAGCTAATCTTCTATCTATAAGCCCCCGATCATCCAACTATTTTCTCAAGACATTTTTCACGTTGGCCATAACCAATGAGTCGATTCTGAATGCTCTAGCAGCGTGGGGAGCTTTGTTTTACACCGACAATACAGACCACGAGCTCGTCAACCGCTACTTGAAAAAATCAAAGGAGGTTGCAACCAAAAGTCTCGTGGATAAGTACGATTACTTTGTAACTTTGGCATATTATCTCATCAACATAGGGATCCAAACTTGCTCCGGAGATACAGCTAATTGGCACAAAATATTCATAAAGTGTGTCAACCTATTGGGCAAGTACGGAGGTGTGAGGAAGTTCATTCGGGACTTCAATTATTCCAACGATTGCAAGTTTCTCCTCGCCAACTTCCAGTATCATGATGTCATGTCTTCGGAAACCCTCACGAACGGGACCCAGTGCCAGTTGAGCAACTACTGCGATATCTTTGAGCCCAAGCAGCTTTTTGAAGAAGAGAATTACGGGATCGATCCGTACCAAGGATGTATACAGCCAATAGTTTTGCTACTTGGAGAGATAATGAATGCGTATGCCGAGATCAAAACCCAGCGAATATCAATTGCCAATGGGCTCAATGTCGGAGAGCAAAACGAATTTGATGCCAGCAAATACCAGCAGATTAACGAGTTCCGAGTGAAGCATCTCCAGACTGTTGAAAGACTCGTATCGGAGCTAAGTATAAAGATCAAATTCTGCAAACCTATAGAGTCGCAGTTGAACCAACTATCGACTGACGAAGAACGACACAAACATCTACAGTTGTTCGAACTTTACCGTATGACATGTCAGATGTACCTAGCGTTGTATATCAAGCAAACACAGCCGATATCATGGGAGGTCCAGAGCTTGCTCATGAGTTCCTTTGCGATAATTGATGAGCTTATAGAATCAAACTTAAAAGGAGCGTTCAGTATGACATTGCTCATATGCGGGATTTCTTGCTGCAACGATTATGACCGTATGAACCTTGATTCTAAGTTCCAGCGGATCTACTCGTCTTACAAGGTAGGCAACGTCAAGAGAATATGGGGGATCTTCAAGGAATCATGGAGAAGAAACTCCAACGGCGTCACGTGTGTAGACTGGATAGATATCTGTAACGATTTTGGGTGGAAGATATCTTTTTGTTGATCACCTTAGAGTAAATAATATAATGAGAGAACGAATTGCAAACTGTGTAGAATTGCACTCCCCACATTACCAAATCACAATTCCATTGTGTTCATAATATCTTTATGCTCAAAAACAAACATTAATAATAATGAATTACATTTATTTAGTAATGGCCATATTTTCTAGACACGTTCGTCAAGAATAGACCGCAAAAAATAAGAACAATAAGCCACGTGAGATTGTCATGCTCAAAAACGTGTTGGTGACGATCAGATAAACATAGCTCTCAAGGGTTCGAGAAGACGACACGTGCTCCGTCAAAATCTGAATGAGACTGACTAACGTACTGTGGATGAGCTGTGTTGATGGCTTCATATGCTAGGATGTTATCATCCCAGTATATCAGTCGTATATGGTGCTTGCATGTCATAGCCATGAGGTTGTTCTTGAGAAATTGAACCCATTTCATTCAATTGAGCGATACTACCAAGAATAATCAAGACATACCGCACCAAGCCATCGCATAGTAGATTCATTCACATGTAACCCATTCCGCTAACGTCAATGGCAACCAGACACTCAAGGTGTTTCTTCAATGAAAGAACCAAGCAGGGTCCACGTGCGGATCAATTAGATTGCGAAAATCCCTGGTGCTATATAAACATCACAGGTAACGTCATAAGCAGCAGAGGCCAAGGATGGTAGCGTTATCAAAGATCCTCAACAATGGATTGCTTCTCGTAGACCAATCGGTGTACCAAAATTTAGCTACCCCAGAGCAAGCATCTGTGCAACAATACAATGTTATCAACTTTTTAGGTGGTTCCGGCCCATACAAACAAAGAACTGGCTATGGAATCTCAACTGATATTCCAGATCAGTGTAAACTTGAACAGGTGCAGCTCATCTCAAGGCATGGAGAAAGATATCCTTCGAAGGGCGATGGGGTTGCCTTCGAGAAAATATTGAACGTATTCAAATCTTACGACAAACCATTTCAAGGTGACTTGTACTTCTTGAACAACTACAAGTACTTTGTCGAGAACCCCGATTACTATGAACAAGAAACAAGTAATTCCAATTCTGCTGGTCCTTTCTCGGGTACTTCTGATGCATTAAGACATGGGGCGGCTTTCCGTACAAAATACGGAGAATTGTACGATGCTAACAGGACCTTGCCACTTTTCACCAGTAATTCCAGAAGATGTTATCAAACATCGAACTACTTTGCCAGAGGGTTCTTGGGAGACCAATACTCCAGTGACGATGTGAAATTTGTGGTGATCGACGAGGACGGGAAAATGGGGGCAAACTCGCTTACACCCAGATACGGTTGCCCTAATTTTGATGATAACATTAATAATGACAAAATCGCCCAGTACGATAAGAGCTACTTGCAAGATATCCTCGACCGGTGGCTAAGAGATAACCCTGGCTTGACTCTTACCACCGGTCAAGTTGACTCGTTGTTCCTCTGGTGCGCTTTTGAACTCAATGTAAGAGGCTCATCACCGTTTTGCAAGTTGTTCACCAATGAGGAATACATCAAAGACTCGTATCGTAATGACATCGTGAACTACTACTCCATCGGTCCCGGAAACGGCTTTGCCAAGGTAGTTGGATCCCCTACATTGATATCTGTACTTGAACTACTCAAAGATAACACTTCTGAGAACAAGATATGGTTGTCGTTTACCCACGATACCGATATGGAAATCTTTTTGACTTCTCTCGGCATAATTGACGAGGAGTCGGATTTGCCGTTGAACGAAGTCAAATTTCCAAACCCCAACAGTGCAGCGGAATTACTTCCCCAAGGGGCAAGAATCTACATTGAGAAGTTCGGTTGCTCAAATACTTCGTATGTCAGGTTCATAGTGAATGACGCTGTCTTCCCCATCTCTAGCTGTTCCAACGGGCCTGGTTTTTCCTGCGAGTTCAACTCGTTTTTGACTTTGGCTAACTCAAGATTGGACGGCATTGACTACCATACGCAATGTAACCTGTCCGAGCTGGCCCCGGCAAACTTGACGTTTTATTGGGACTATAAAACCGTTGACTACAATGCCACGCTTATCAACCAGTAATTAAAATATTGCCTGATTCTGATTATTTTTTATGTTAGCAAAAGAACACTTTGAATTATACGATAGATAATCACATTTGTAAGGGTTCCCTGTATCGCAAACGTTCGAAGCGTGGTTCTGTATCGGTATCTTGAGAACTTCTGAAGAATGGCAGGGACGAGTCGAACTTCGCCCTATGATTCGCCATCGTCTGCATGTACAACTATCTGACTCTGTGAACTTCGGCCCGCTCATCAATTTCTCCTCTCCATTTCCGCCCTAGATTCCTGTTACGGAACGATCTCCGTGGGGTAGTCCTGCATGCAACCGCACTTTTGGAGATAAGCGGGTGGAAAAATCACGTGGACCGCTCGCCCGCGCTGAGATAAGCCCCGATAAGCGCAATGGGCAGTGCCAGTATTATATACGCTATCAATTCCATATTATTGAAACTCGATGGCCCATAACCGTTTGCATGAAATTCCATGGTTACTTTTATTTAGTGCGCTATCTTGATGACCATATTTCTTATCTAGATCTGATGGAGATGGACGATTTGCGTTCAACTTATAAATAATTGGATCACCGCAGAAGATTAACTTTCTATTCTTCTCCAAACACAAATGCAGGCATCAGACAAGAAGGAAAACTTACGCGAAGAGATCGGGGAGGTCAACGAAAATGAGTCCGACAATGCCTTGATGGTCCCCATCGCAGAAAAAGATGCCGACGAGGCCTTGAAGCTCTTGGCGTACGACGAGCCGGAATCGGAGTACGACAAAGAAAGTGACAGAAAGTTGTTGCTAAAGATTGATTTGTGCTTGCTTCCTGTCATGTGCTTGTTATACTGCTTTCAATTCATGGACAAGCTTTCAAACTCGTATGCCTCCATTTTGGGGCTTAGAACTGATCTTAAGATGGAAGGTGACATGTATGCGTGGACAGGTTCTGCATTTTACTTGGGCTACCTTTTCTTTGAATATCCTGCCGTAAGACTCCTCCAGAAGTTCCCTGTTGCAAAGGTGGTAGGAGTGTTTGTTGTACTCTGGGGGGCAATATTGTGTCTTCATTCTGTTCCTCAATATGCTGGATTTGTTACCTTGAGAACTATTTTAGGCATGTTGGAACTGTGTATCACTCCAGCCTTTGTTATTATCACTGGTCAATACTATAGAAGAGAAGAAATCTTCTTAAGAACAGCTCTTTGGTTTTCATCTAACGGGTTGGGTACCATCATTGGAAGTGGTATTATCGCATACCAGGTCTTGGAACATCAGAACAGCTACAGTATTGAAGCATGGAAATTGATTTTCATCATCACCGGCTGTTTAACCATGGGTGTCGGAATTCTCATTCTTGTACATTTACCAGACACTCCTGCAAAAGCATGGTTTTTGACCAAACATGAAAAGCTCATGGTGGTTAACCGTATCAGAGTTAATCAACAAGGTTTCGGTAACACAACTTTCAAAATGGAACAATTCAAAGAAGCCTTTTTTGATGTCAAAACATATTTATATTTCTTCTTTTCTATCTGCACCAACCTTCCTAACGGTGGTCTTACCAATTTCGGAAGTATATTATTATCTGAACTGTTAGGTTACTCAACAAAGAAGAGTTTACTTATGCAGATGCCACAAGGTGCTACTGAATTTGTTGGCTGTACTCTTTTTGCTTACTTATCTGGGAAGATTAAATCTAGAATGCTTTGGGCTATTGTATCATGCGTGATTAGTACTGTCGCCTGTGGTATGTTGGGATTCTCTCATAATCCTCAAGTTGAACTTGCTGGTTTATGCTTGTATGGTCTCAACCCATTGGGTCTTATTTGTGCTTTAGCAAGTATGGGAAGTAATGTTACTGGCCATACCAAAAAGACAACGGTAAATGCTGTTCTACTCATTGGATACTGTGTTGGTAACCTTATTGGACCACAAACATTCTTGACTAGAGAAGCACCTGATTTTACCACGGCCAAAGTTACCATGGTTGTATTTAACATCCTCTCCCTCGTCACCTTGATAGTATTGACGCTTTTATTTTGGTACGAAAATAAAGCAAAAGACAAGATAGACCTCAGTGAAAATGAGTACGCCAAGATCGAAAACATTGAATTTGCTGATTTAACAGACAAACAAAACCCATTCTTTAGATACACTTTATAATTTGTCAAATATTATTGAGAATAAATTACTTTCAATTCAAAGCCATACATAGAACTGCCCAAACCACCCAAACCTACCTATCTCACACTCTCCCTTCTCCCACCGTACCCACTACCATAACACCTCACCATTTCCATCTCCCTCCCTCTCCCTCACTCTCTCACTCCCTCCCTCTCACTCCCTCTCCCGCATTTCCATAAATACTTCGCATTCTCCCCCATT
>JANIWR010000034.1:0-87737 GCA_030705105.1 Suhomyces sp. yHKS641 | reverse complement strand
TATGGAAACATCCTAGCACTCATATGGAAACATCCTAGCACTCATATGGAAACATCCTAGCACTCATGTCAAAGCGCATATTCTTAAAATAGTAATTATTTGAATGCAACCTCAGATAGTGACAGATATATTTGAATGCGGCAAAAACTTTAAAAGTTAAAAATTAATTTAATTGCTGTCAAATCAGGCAGGATCCCGAGATTCAGAAACTTCGCTAAATCAGAAATCACCTCGTGCCAACGTATTGGTGCGCCGTTGAACCTCATCCCCGCATTTCTGTCTGCTTCCAGGAATTCACCAACAACTGGGGTACATGGAATAGTAACAAGCTTATGTAGGCTTCGCTACGGAACATTTTTTGTGAAAGGTCTGCCCACTTGATGTGCAGGTTACTGCACAAAGACCCTGAAATAGCAATTTTTTATGTCCCAGAGTTGAACACACTCTACGATTTGTGCATAAGCGAATTAATTATGAAACGGCAAATTCTATTTTGATGCACGTTTGACTTTGAAATATAGAAACTTTGCGAAAAATGCCAAGATTATGTTGCATAGTTCTGATTGTAGACAAATCATGGAACTCGACGTCGTAGCGGCAATTTCATCGATTCAGAATACGGTACATTAGTCTTGACAACTATATATAGACTTCAAATCCTGTCAACTTGCCAATACCAGGCAATTAATCGACAAGCGACAAAATGGTTTCTTCGAAGAACTTGATCAGCGCATTGGCAATGGGTCTTATCTCAAAAGTGTTTGCAAGCCCCATTAACTTGGAAAACAACTTGCTGGCCAGAGATGATAAATCTCCAATCGAGGTATCTTGGCTACAAGGAAGCGACGGATATCTCTACGTTGAACTTCTTGTTGGCTCTCAGAATAGCCCTGTGCATATTATTTGGGATACCGGAAGTTACCTCACTTGGATTCCTGCTCCGAATATGACATGTAATGATGGCACCGATAGTTGTAAAGCAGGGGGAACGTTCGATCCGGCTGACTCCACCACTTGGGTAGACTTGCACGTGCCTTGGGATAGCGGTTATCTTTCAGGTGGAGACAACAAGGGTGAGTTTGGCAACGATCAAGTAACCATTGGTAACTCAAACGGTGCTGTGGGAACTGCTAAGGAATACATATTTGGTGTGGCATACCAAGGAAGCTTTCAAGGTATTTTAGGAATGGCTTTGAGCAACAATACCCATCCAAACTACTTGCCTAATAAATTAAAAGACCAAGGCTACATTAACAGAGCCGCCTTCTCGTACTGGCACGATTCCCCACTGGGTAATACTGGAAGTTTCCTCTTGGGTGGCTTGGACGAAGCAAAGTACGAAGGAGATTTGATTGCTGTACCTCGTTTAAAAGACCAGGGTGGTATGAAGATTGATCTCAATACCATTAATGTTAATGGTCAGTCGTTCACTCAAACTAATGCTTACGCAACCATTGATACCGGTGCACCTGGCTTGAATCTCCCAAAGGAGGCTGTCGGAAATATAGCTGTTGCGTTAGGAGGCAGCCTCGACAGTTGGGATGGTAATCACTTCTTCGTCTCCTGTGAACAACAAGCCGACCAGACGATTGATTTTGTCTTTGGCGAAGGTGCAACCGTCAAGGTTCCACTTAGTGAGATTCTTGGCACTCCTTTCGATCCAGCAGGCGCCATATGTCCCGTTAATATCAATTCCGAAGACTTTTATTTAATCGGACAACCAGTTCAAAAATACGGCTATTGGGTTTATGATCAGGATAAAGATTCTATTAGTATTGCTCAAGCTACTTTCAGTACTGATTCAAACATTGTCAGCTTCTAGTCTTTTTATAGGATAAAATTGTGAAATTTTACTTGACCGCTGTAGATACCAAGAGTTTGAGAAAGCAGTGTATTAGCGCTTGTCTAAAAAATATTACCGACCTGTGAATTGCGGTCCATTTGATATGATCTTGATACATACATCTACACAACAGAGCAACTACGTATCAGTCCTCTTAGCATCAGCGAATTCGTACATATTTTGTCCAGCTGATATAATTAGAATTGTTCGTAAATAATATATCATCGACCAAAATTGGTTAAAGTCTACCAGGTCTTATCAACCGTTTATATGGGTTGAATCGAATTCTTACGTAATGCTTAAAATTGGGTGCAAAAACGACGCGCGAATGCTAAAAGCGAGAAGGATTGAATAATACAGATGATTTGACATGTTAGCTTCCTTTCAAAAGATTTCAGTAAAGATTAATAATAGTTGGCTACCCCTTGGATGGTTTTGTCCAAACTAACAGTCGTATCACTTAGTTATACATCAATTTCAAAAAATTATTTCACGCTAATATTGGAAGAATTTTGCAAAAATCAAAAGAAACCCAATGACTGTTTTAGAGATGGCTAATTACTAGCTACAGCGGTCGAAGAATTCACCTCACTATAGGGATTAAAAAATGTACTCAATACATAAACGTACTCACGAAAACCCGCAGGATCGCGTGCCGAATTTTGGATGAATCCAAACGTACGGCACACAAGCCATTGTTGCGAAAATTTGGCTGCGAAATAGAAAAAACCCAATCTGGCACCTTCATTAATTAATAGCAACAATGTTGGAATCTGAAGTGTAAGCGGCTTGAGCTATTTGAATGATATTATCGTCAAGATCGTATACGACGTATGCATTTCTCAAGAAATAATCACCCAAGATATGGACACCCTTCGAGTTAGCAGTTCCCTGGATAGCGAGATCGCAAGTACCATCTCTATTATGCCAAACAAGTTTCAGTAAAGGAGCTTTGATAGTTTTGCCATCAAAATTGAACCCAAGATCTCCTTCAAGTTTTGCATTGCAGTCAACCCTAACCGATTGATTTTCAGGATCGTACTCTAACCCGGCAGCATCAGCGATAGCCGAAATAAAATCAGGTGGCAAGTAGGCAAGAGTGGTACCGCTATCAAGCGCAAAGGCAGAGTCAACAGAGTGCTCATTGCCATCAGTGGTTGTTAATGATTTGAGTGTGACGGTTAAAGATTTGTTTGGTGTAGCAACAGGAAGACTTACCAAGTCTCCCAGGTATTTTTCAGTGTCGTATCCACCAAAGATAATGGCTCCGGTAGTCGCATCTTCATCATTCAAGTAAAGAGAATAAGCATTCTTGCTGATGAGACCGGCATTCTTCAAGGCAATAGGAAAGTTTGGATATTGAGGCTCTCCTCTTTGGACTGATTCCTGACCAGGGTAAGAAACTCCAAGAATCCCAGTAGGTGCATATTCAGCTAGAGTAACCTCGCCAAATTGAAAGTTTTGGAGAGAGGGTCCCCCAGGAATTGACACAGTGTCAGTAACAAACGCTCCTAAAGCAAAACCCTTAACGTATGCTATAGCGAATATCTCTCCAGTATCATGGAAAGTGCTCGATTTCGAATCGTCAAAACCACCATTTGCATCGTCAGCGAGTGAGACCCACAAATCAGAACTTCCAGTGTCAAGAGAAACAGTAATGGGCTGAGCTGGAGTTCCAAAATTGAGAGTGATGTCATACTCTGTAATGGTATTATCCAAAGGAGCTGTTGGAAATCTCTTGGTGAGAGTTGCATTGCTAACTTCGTGCTTGGTAACCACGAAATCCAACTTTAAAAACCCATCACTTCTCTTTTTTAAAGAGCTACTATCAGCAGGAATTGCGAGTCCCCTAACAGACAAGGCATATGCGAGGATTACCAAAATTTGAGTTGAAAACAATTGAAAGACCATTTTATTATATGATTTTATTGCCGACTCATATTCACGTTGCAGGATTGCTGCTCATTTAAATACTTCGAGGGGGTATATACTGCTCCCTCTACCGCCAGTTAATCAAACGGCAAATCCCCCAAGAAAGGTATTGATTGGCGTTTCCCTCTCTGTTCTGTCGTAACTAGGCTACAACTTCGCTCTCGCAATATTAGATATAAGGTTAGACTTTTGCACAAGGCTTTGTAAGATATAAGACGACTTCACGTTTTATCCGATCTTGGAGACAATAGGAATCCGGCCATGAAGATTTATCCAGATGATACAATACATGTGAGCCGATTCTACATCTGTGAAAATTGAAAGCTAGACATACAGCATTGCCCAAAATTATCTCGATGAATAGAACAACCTATACTACGTAATTGAGCAATGATACCAAGCACCCCCCTTTGTATAACTGAGGATAGATGCTACTGAAACCTTATTTTACAGATTGAAGGGTACAGATCAAATACATCGTCAACTTTTCGCGATAATCCTTTCCTATTATGCATCAAAAAATAGACTTCAAGAACACACTGTTAAAGAAGTAACGCTGTGCACCACAATTGTGACAGCTTCAACGTCGGTATCGCTAGCTAAAACTCTCGTCTGCATTTTTGCTTCCTATTCAATCTACACCTGGACAAAACATTACAAATCATAGGGAATGCTCTTACGGAGTACTTTCTCTACTCTACCAATTCTGCGACCATGTGAGATTTTGTCTCATCAAAGTTTGAGCCAAAAGTTAATTGATGTAACATTCTAGCCCCTCTGAAGAAAAGCTTATTATTACATCTAGCAGCATTTTGGATTGATACCCCCAAAATACACCTTTCACGCAAATAATGGTCCAGCTATCGGCCAAGCACTCGGAATTTTGGGAAAAAGAGTGGAAGAGGTAACTTTACGCGGAGAATGAATAGTTGAAAAACTGGCAAGGATAAATTTCCGAACAGAAGTTGAGTCCTACATTGAATGTACCTAGATCCAGACATGCCACGGCATCAAAAAAGGTGGACCCATCAGCAAGCAGACATTCATTATATCGGAAATATGATTTTCATGTACTGCTTCAAAGTGTCCACCATTCTATTGTAAGATAACGTAGAATCAAAGAAAATCTGAAAATTGTAGATCAATTCTTATTTTAGTTAACTAGCTAAGTAACCGGGTAAACATCATAATCTGATCAATGTATCAGTACTTCTCCGCCTCTACTTGAAAAGTTTCTCCGACTTGAACTCGAGAGGTTCTTTTGACAGCCACAATAGTGCATATATCGTACGTCAAAGTTGCACGTTGTTGAATTGATCTTTTTATCTAGATTAGTGCGTTTTACTAATAAGGGTTAAAGAATGCTTATGGTGAATGATGGCGCATTTGCATTTCTAATCATTCGATCGTTAGTGTGGAGCAGCCACAGTATATAGCCGGTTGTTGATAGTGTGTAAAGGAACTAGATCTACAACCACAATGTAATCAGACCAACGAACCATGTATCTCACCTCTCAATACGAATTGAGCCGTAACCCTATTACAGTTAAAACCCGAAACCCGAAATCTTAGATCGGTCCGATTATTCCTCTACATAAACAAGGCTTATGTCTCCCTCCTAACATATATGGGTCGAGCATACTCGTACAATTATCCAATTTAAGAAGCAGCTTGGGAGGACAACAATAACTGTACGGGCGCTACATTCAAGGTTAGTCTCGAACTCTCCCTCATCTCCATAGATCGGTGTACAACCAATCTTGAAGTATGGGGAGGAAATGTACTGCAGACAGGACCAGATCGCGCAAAAACGCAACTCGTCGCACCAATGTTGGTAGTCAGGTGGAATAATATTCAAGACAAGTATGAGCGAGTGGACTGACTATATAGAAAAAGAGTGTGGAATAGTGGTGAAAGGACCGTTGAGAGACCAACATACAAGATGTATTCATTACTATTCGCGGCTAGATATTATTGCGATCAAGTTCAAGTGCTGCAATACGTATTATCCGTGTTATCAGTGCCATGACGAGAGTACGAAATGTGCGGACGTGACAAGCACTTCAGAAAGTCAACTAGACGATAGCATCGAGAGGAGCGAAAAAGAGGCCCATAACGCGTTGCGGTGGAATAGGCACGATTTATACGAAAATCAAGAAAAGGTGATATTCTGCGGCAATTGCTACTGCGAACTCACTTTCGGAGAGTATACGGCCGATTCCAAGTGCCCCAAGTGTCACTCCGAATTCAATCCAGGATGCTCTTTGCACTACCACCTTTACTTTGATCTAAGCTAAAGCTACCACATTTGGGTTTATGCTGGCTCAAAACAGCGTGCATGTGACTATCCGGGCTGCTATCTGGTCGACAAGCGATGTACACAAACAATTTTCAGGCAATAACCAAGAAAGCACAGCTCATAGTTTTTTAGCTACTATGTGCCTAGAGTAGGTCTTCAATTTGAACAAGGCACATGCTTGGTTCAATAGGACAATTTCATAGTAAAGTACTACTTAATAGAGTCCCCTGAATGCCAAGGACATCCACAATGCGAATGTATTATCGTTATGGTTTGGAAAGATCTATCGAGCATTGCCAACACTTGGATCTACGTATTTCTCTACAGTGTTGAGCCATTGCATATATAGCTACCTTTAATGAAAAGTTCCGTACCACATTACATAAACATGACTCATTGAGCTCAAGTACACATCGGTTCATGGAAGGCATTTAAATGTTAGACGCAGATCTCAATTTACGAGCTGATAAGAAATTGCCTTGTTAGTGGATTAACCAATTAGTGCGATAAGAAAACGGCAAATTAATTAATTGACCTAATCCATCACACCAGCTGGAATCCCCGGAACCGGCGCCTCGAAATCTCGTCTAATGGAAAACGGCCTATTGTTTAAATACAAGTGATTGTAGCTGGTGGAACTTGGAACCTGGCTTCTATAATTCCGCGGACCCTCACTCCACGAATTACCATGCGGCTTTTGAGCACTATCAATTCGCATCCCTCACCTCTGCGCACTATAATCGAACCAATTATAAACTCACTGGAATAGCATGCACCAAACCAGCGGTTTCATGACTCGTAGGATTGTAGTGACCTATTGTATGACTAGCCTGTGCTAGCCTGTGATACGTCTTTCATTGTATCAGTCGCCCTTTCCCCGACTTGTGTCTCATAAAAAATTACGATGCCTGCATAGTGCTTATCTTTAATATTTGCATCTAATGTTTGGTTTTTTCTTGTCGACTTCTTCCTGATTGGTCGATCTTGAATTGATAGATGCAAAAGAATACCGTACAATTGCATCAGTATAAAAGGAACGGTAACGCAGCTTCACCAGCATGTTTATACCGTAACTAAAACCAATTGCAATTATGTCAGACGGATTTACTGGAACAGGGACAGGAGGTGATATCCTCAAGGTCGATCTCAACAAGCAATTCGACAGGGCCGATATGACATGGATCGGAGTTTCTGCCGCCTTAGTGTGGATTATGATTCCCGGTGTCGGGCTCTTGTACTCGGGTCTTTCAAGAAAGAACCACGCCCTTTCTCTTTTGTGGGCATCCATTATGGCAGCATGTCTTACTGCATTCCAATGGTTCTTCTGGGGCTATTCCTTGACGTTTTCTCACTCAGGCTCCAAAATTTTGGGAACCTTGGACAACTTTGCCTTAATGAAGGTGTTTGGAGCACCAAGTGTGGTCTCTTCTGTGCCAGACATCTTGTTTTGCTTTTATCAAGGTATGTTTGCGGCCACCACCGCTATTTTGATGGTGGGTGCCGGTTGTGAACGTGCACGTTTGGGACCAATGATGGTATTCTTGTTCTGCTGGTTGACTGTAGTATACTGCCCAATTGCCTACTGGACTTGGAACCCTAAAGGTTGGTTGGCCACCTTGGGTGCTCTTGATTTCGCCGGTGGTGGTCCAGTTCACCAAAACTCCGGTTTTGCTGCCTTGGCCTACTCGCTTATCTTGGGTAAGAGACACGATCCTGTCGCCTCTGGCAAGGTTCCAAAGTACAAGCCCCACTCGGTTTCTTCCATTGTGCTTGGTACCGTATTCCTTTGGTTCGGCTGGTTCGGTTTCAACGGTGGATCTACCGGTAACGCTACCATCAGATCTTGGTACGCCTGTGTCAACTCCAATGTTGCTGCTGCTTCCGGTGGTTTGACTTGGATGTTTGTTGACTATTTCAGAACCGGTGGAAAGTGGTCTACTGTCGGTTTGTGTATGGGTGCTATTGCTGGTTTAGTTGGTATCACTCCAGCTGCCGGTTTCGTTCCTGTCTACACCTCAGTGATATTCGGTGTTGTTCCTGCAATCGCATGTAACTTTGCTGTAGATCTCAAAAACGTGTTACAAATCGATGATGGTATGGATGTCTTTTCCTTGCACGGTATTGGTGGTATGTGTGGTTCTATCTTGACTGGTTTGTTTGCTGCCGACTACATCGCAGCTTCTGACGGTTCCGTCGCAGGTGACTCTTCCTTGCGTATCAATGGTGGTTGGATGAACCACCACTACAAGCAATTGGGATACCAGCTCGCTGCCATTTGTTCTGTTGCCTTATGGTCATTTGTCATCACCGCCATCTTGTTGTTGATTATGGACAGAATTCCTAAATTGAGAATCAGGTTGCACGAAGACGAAGAAATCTTGGGTACTGATTTGGCTCAAATCGGTGAGCACGCTTACTATGTGGAAGACCTTAACAACGACACTGGAGACAGCCCATACGTAATTGAGCCAATCAGATCTACTGATGCCAATATTGCCAAATTGAAGGCCGCTGTAAGCAACCCAGATTACAAAAAGGAAGCTGAAGTTAACAACGAAGGTTTAAGCTCACTTAATGAGGAAGGAAGCGAAAGTTCTAACAAAGTATAATCGGTTTAATGCTCTCGTCTTTCTATTTATCTCTGTACACTTTTCACTTCCTTTAATTCATGTTTGATGATGACATTTAGCTACTAATTTGGGTTTATACTTTAATAAGATTAATAAAAATTTCATATTTAAAAGGTATATTTTTTAGAAAAAAACCAAACCTTAACCTGTATTCGGAACGTCTACAACTGTTTTGGTGTGCACATTATCATGGGTGTGAAAAAGAACAAGACTAATATGATTGCCTAAAAATTCCATTGAGTCAGTCTATATACACCTAAAACGATTCGCTATAACAATAAATATCCGGGGAGTTTTTCACTTTTCGATTGACTTGACATTGCTCCTTAATGATGTTGGTAAATCCATCTGGTCCACAACTACAGACAGCTAACGACTTGAGGTCTTTACCTTGCTGTATAAGTCGAGTCGAATGGTACCTGACTATGTGCTCAATATCTGGGCGCCCCAAAACTCTCTCTATTTCGTCATATTTTCCGAAACTATAAGAGGAGCTGTATCCAGATTCTGTTACTCGTTCTTGTTTCACTAGCTTGGTGGTAGACTCACCAGAATCACTACTGCTCAGGCTCGAACGTTGGGGGTTCTCTTCTTGTGTGATGAAGATAGTGAATACTAATCTACCTGCACTGATATGAGGTTTCAAAAGATCGATTACGTGACTGAACCATATTTCGTTGGCTCGTTTCTTGATTGTCCAGTAGATATGGATGTCAGAATTGGCAGGACGGAATAAGTAGTCTTGTGCTTCATCTCGTTCCTTTATCTGGTTTAAAAGATCTAGAGCTACCGGAAAAATAAATGAGCCACCAGAACCAGCTCCCAAAAAGATGGTGGTATCAAAGGGCAAGAATGGTTGATGTTTAGCACCATAAGGCCCGGCAAACATGAGCTTGAGCTTCACTGTATTTTTTTTGGTACCTGCGGTCTCTGCTATTGACTTTGTCGTAGTTATAGTGTTCACATCAATAGTCTGCGAATTTCCAATTTTGCAGTCAGTGCAATTCGAGTTGTTATCTGTAGATTCCACCGGTTGAGTCATTTCGATACTTTCTTTAGATTCGCCAATGATTTCCAAGGATTCTGGGTCAATATCTGAATTATCTTGCTCCTCTCGCATCTTTACTAGTTTTTGGTATAACTTCTTGGTGAACCCTTTTTGAACTCTCATCACCACTTTGATCTCCCCACTGTCATTTAAGCTTGCAATGGTAAATGGATGATACTGGAACAAACTGACCTTACTTACATTAATCAAAACATGCTGACCAGCGTTCCATGTGCTGAATTTTGGCAATATTTTGGTGTACCAGGTATCTTTCGCCATCCAAGTTTTAGTAACGGGAATTGTTATCAAAATTGTATCACAGTCCAATAGTTCAAATTCACACAATCCTTTATTAGGAGAGCATTTTTTGTGAATGAAACTCAAGACACGGGTTAATATTCTGTCCAAGACCAACAAGTGAACCGAAACTAACACAACAGCGTGATTAGCAGGATTGTGGAAGTATGCTAAGAGCAACATAATGAATGCAAATACTCTGTGTTGGATCAAAAAGAATTCATAACACCACTTTCGTATCCATTTGTTGCTAGCCCATGTTAACATAAAGAAGCAGCTGTATGCAATGATTCCAAATATTTGGGGTGGAATCAAAATCATTACGGGAAACTTCAAATCAAGCCAGTATTGAATAGACAATCCGACATGAACCGTTACCAAGAGCCACATGATTCTTCCCAACCATAAATGTAAAAAAACTATTCTATCATGCTGAAGTCCCGTAATGGCAGTTATCAAATCGTGTTTTATGATAGCCAACATAAGTGCTGGCAAGTTACCCATGGCGACTCTCAGAAGTCTCTTGGCTATGATATATTGCCGGGGCTGGTAGTCGAGATCAATCGTCTCCACCACACAGAATGCTCCTGATATACCAAGATGAACTAGCCCCAACAAGGCTAAACTTGGCTGAAAATAGACCTTGGCTTTTTGAAAAGGGAGCTTGACACCAACACAGCTTGTCCATATATCCCAGTACTTGATAAACTTGAAGTACGGCTTATATTTTAATGAGGACTCAAACCTTTTACTTCTCGAGTATCTAGGAATCCAATGAAAGAAAACTCCATGAAGCGCTAACACCAAAAAAATGAGTACTACAACTAGTCCTTCAAACTTTTCGTTTCTGTGTTTTTCAACAAAGTACTGTTGGTCAAATGGTATACTAGAAGGCATTATTGCTGAGTCAATTATACGTAAATCGCAACCAAATTAAATATACTTATTTCTGGTAATATAAGTAACAAATCTAAAAGTCAATTTTGCCAATTGACTCAGCTACGCTATGGAGATATCGGAGAATTACTCCTCACCCAGCAGCCAAAAGGCAAACGTACGTAGGGTGCAGTATAGAGGAGGCTGAGGGGTGTTGGGATTTTTCGCCATTGGCTGAAATTATTCTTGAAGTTTATTACCTAGTGATGCTTTAGATAATTCGAGGGTGCATTGTAATTACTCAATCTGTAATGGTTAGTAGAAATACAATAGAAAATACGCGGCAATACAATATCGAGATTTGAGAGTAAGAACAGGATGTTAGTTCTGCTGTTTGTGACAAAAGAAAGCGTATCATGAAGGCTTCCACCCCATCACGTCTTGACTTACACTCTGCTCCTTACAAGATAAGTTCTTAGTTTGGAGTTGCGGCTTATTCTTAAATTTCACTCTTTTACTCTATTCCAAAATTTAGAAACTCCGATCGCAAAAGGTCAAGTACTGCAAAAATGTCGCGGCTGCAAAGTCTCTCGGCTCCTCGTGCATAAAAAATAATTCTTAAATCGGTCAGGCTACTTCAATTAGTATCAAACCATGACTCCAGACTTTTTATTCCGTTGCATACAGAGAAGTTGAAAAAAATACTCGAGACTTAGTCTGAGGCGATATCGGTCTTGAAAGATTATGGTTGTGATCTCAGCAGACCTCATGTAGCGCAAATATCCGCAGATTCCGACATCTCGGGAAATGGACAATGATCCCTGAATCGCCAGTCCCACACATGATCGTTTATTTAATACTTGTATGATCCCAGGTTCTATTGCAAACATATTATACATATAGAAATGCAATATTTAATAGCTCTACTTGCCCTAGTGAGCTTGGTGTTTGCAAACAACTGGGCAACATACCCACAAGTCCCTAAAACTGCCAGTATTAATGGCTTTGCGGACCCCATTTACGGAAAGCTACCTTCATGTGCCAAGGAGTGCGTGAAATTTAGTACCTCCAATACACCTTGTCCATACTGGGATACAGGGTGTTTCTGTGTTATGCCTCAATGGTCTGGTTTGGTAGGACAGTGCGTCGCTAAGAATTGCAACGGAGAAGATGTTTCTAGTGCTACATCTTTGGCTACTTCATTATGTGCTTCAGTTGGTGCCAACACTTGGATGATGCCAGCTTCTATTTCTACTGAGCTTTCACAAGCTGCAATTGCGAAGGCGGCTTCCGCTACCTATACTTCAGATAGCTCTTCTGCCAGTTCAGGATCTTCTGCCCAAGATAGTTCTTCTGCTCGTACTACAAGTTCCGGTTCATCAGGGTCTCCGACCTCGGGAGTGACATCTACAAAGTCTTCAGCCGATTCTTCGAGATCTACAACACCTGGCACGTCGTCTTCTTCCAAAACCGATTCGGTCTCGGGTTCTTCGACTGCTAACGATGCTATTACCAAATCTAGAACCGGTGTTTTGGCAGTTTTTATTGGAACCTTGGTGTCCCTTTTCTTCTAGTTTATTGCTTTTGAATGAATAATTAATAGGTTAACTAACTTTACTGTAGGATGTCTCACACGATGAATTGAAATTGTACAATAATTCATGAAGGGTCCGAACAAAAATTTTGATTATTTTTTATGCGCGACTAAAAAGAGGAAGTTATCTAAAACATCAGTGAAGACGCAAGTTGGCAAGCTGAACCTGCTCGAAAATGGGCCGAGCTTTACTTGTGTAGGATAAAATTAGCGAGCTTCTATTTCAGATTTTAGCTGGGAGTGTATTTTACCCCCATGCAATCTCATGTACCAACTGGAAGCGCAAATATATTCTACTCTTTCTTCGAATAGTGGGGTTTTCCAGTCTTGGCAGTTAGGAGCTTTGAACAGGTATACGGAATCAGAAACATCGCAAGAGTATAAGCGTACAGTTTAGCATCCCAATAGGGAAGGCGCATAGCATAGGGCCGCTCTCATTGAAAAAGGCAATTTCGAAAGTGTTGCATCTATTTCCGAAAGTATTTCGCTGGTGTTATGAGCCTCATTTTCTTTGAAATAAGTTACTGAATAAACTATTTATTGATCGAAAAGATAATTCAATGCCGTTTCGGTACTCTATTGGTATATTCTCTTGTTCTTACGGGGATATCGGTAGTTCACCATTACGAATATGGTATTCTCTAATAATTTTTCAGGTCCGAACATGGAGTACTGCAAATATTTTTCAAAGACTAAATCTGATAAATACCTCTATCATTCGGTTCATTTATTCAATTTGCATTAGTTCAATACCAAATTTCAAAACCTTCGTTATGCAATTCACCACATTAGCTGCTACACTCGTTCTCTCTTCGGTCGTTTTGGGTGCTGACAATCCATACGCTACCTACCCATCGGTTCCCCATAGTGCTTCAATCAATGGATTTGCTGATCCTATTTTCGACAAATTACCATCTTGCGCTCAATCATGTGTCAAGCAAAGTACCTCAAACACTCCATGTCCATACTGGGACACTGGATGTTTGTGTGTCATGCCACAATTCGATGGCCCAGTTGCCGAGTGTATTGCCAAGCAATGTCAAGGAAATGACGTTTCTGTCGCTACTTCTCTCGCTAACTCAGCTTGTTCCGCAGCTGGAGTCTGGGAACCATATTGGATGATTCCTGCTTCATTATCTACTGTTTTGGAAAATGCTGCAAAAGCTAAAGCCACTTCTGTTGCTCCAAAAACTACTGCCGACGCTACTACTTCCGAAGAAGCCCCAAAGCCAACTTCTACTGCTGACGCTACCACTTCCGAGGAGGCACCAAAGGCCACTTCGACTACTGAAGGTACCACTTCCGATGAAGCTCCAAAGCCTACCTCTACCGCAGAAGCTTCTGAAGAACAATCCAAGGGTGAAGAAACCACTACTGCTGAAACCTCTGCTTCTGTAACCTCTGCTTCTGAAGCCTCGACTAGCTCGGTAGCCAGTGTCAGCCAAGTCAACTCTGGTAATGCCATGCTTCCAGCATGGGCCGCAGGTGCCGCTGGTTTAGTCGGTGGACTCGCTGTCATGCTCTAAGACACTTGAATGCAAAAGTTTATTTCTATAGCTAATTTGTTCTACAATAAGGATACATCAGAGTTCAGATTTCCCAGTTTAGTTTTCGGTGGTTGTTCAAACACAACTTAATCCCTTTTTACAAATAAAAATTATAATTAACTCCAATCTTAAATGTAGCGAAATATTATTTTAAACGAAAGAAGCAAAAACGAAATTGTGAACATTGTGGACTTGGACAATCTTCTTGCTGCATTCGTCTGCGAGAGTTGAATTGATGACGTACTAACAAACATTGAGTTTGCGCAAAGGAAAGAATTGAAATAAAGGAAAAAAAAAACCAAGCGGCTGCTACTCTATTGTTCTCACAAAGTAATAACCGATCGATGTCCGTTACATTTAGACTTTGGGCGCTTTCAATGGCTGCATTTTATTTTTTCTTACTGCTTAAATACCAAGGTTTTTTTTGAAAAATGTCGCGCATCCAAGTAATCTAAACGATCAATTTTTTTTTCAAGGTGCAACACTGCTTCGAAGTGCCAAGAAGCGGTCAGCTTTTAGCTAGTTTACATACACTCACCTCACAGAGATCGGCTCATACGCTATTTGAGCAAGTCTAGATTTTTAGTTAAGCGTATTTTTTCGGAAAGCGATCGTCGACTGCACCTCCGAAAACATTTCGCTTAAGTTGGGCATTATATTAAGCGAATCTTCAAAAAGATCGTACATGATGAGATCGTATTTTGATATTTACTAACAGGGTTGCATATGCACGAATGAGTCCCGTTTATGTCGGTGATATCGGTAATTGAATTGATACCAGCCAAACACTGTATGCCTTTCGTAGACCGATAATCCGATATTGGAAGATACAATATTCAGACCAAATTGCAAAAAGGCATGCAAACAAGAATAAATACAAGGCATAATTCTCTTCCACTAATGTTGTAGCATCCCCATCACACTCGCTCTAATGGTATTCAAAATTGTTGCAGCCGCATTAATCTCGGTCTCTGCAGTATTAGCAGCCGATAATCCATACGGTACCTACCCATCCGTTCCAAAGTCTGCCTCGATCAATGGCTTCGCAGACCGAATCTACGATAAATTACCATCTTGTGCTCAATCGTGTGTCAAGCAAAGTACCTCTAACACACCATGTCCATACTGGGACACTGGATGCTTATGTATCATGCCCCAATTTGAAATTCCTATTGCCCAGTGTATTGCTGACCAATGCAAGGGACAAGACGTGGCGGTTGCTACATCTTTGGCAAAGTCTATCTGTACTTCTGCCGGTATTTATTGGAATATCCCTGCTTCAGCAAGTACCCTTTTAGACGCAGCCGCTACTGCTATCGCAAGCACTTCTGCAGCACCCAGTTCTTCGCCATCTCCAACAAGTTCGCAGACTTCAAGTTCGCAAACGCCAAGTACGCAGCCATCAAGCACTCCAGCACCAAGCTCACAGCCATCAAGCACTGCAGCACCAAGTTCGCAGCCATCCAGCAGTGAAGCACCTGCAGTCACCAAAGCTCCTAGTTCAGCCAACCCATTTAGTACATATCCACCAGTATCAAAGACTGCCTCAATTAACGGATTTGCTGACCCAATCTACGATGATTTGCCAGCTTGTGCCCAGTCGTGTGTTACAGGAAGCACTTCCAACACTCCATGTCCGTACTGGGACACAGGGTGTTTGTGCATAATGCCGCAATTTGAGGGCCCTATTGCTCAGTGTATCGCTGATCAATGCAAAGGAAGAGATGTTGTAAGTGCCACCTCACTCGCCAAGTCCATTTGTACTTCAGCTGGTATTTACTGGAACATCCCATCTTCTTACACCCCAATACTTGAAGCTGCTGCCGCCGCTACCTCCAGTGTTCCTGCTTCTGCTTCTGCTTCTACAAGTGCTTCTTCTAGTGCTACTGCTTCCATTTCGGCATCAGCATCGTCCATTACTTCGTCAAGTGCAACTGAAGTTTCGTCAGCTGCCGCAAATTCATCAGTAGTCGCACCCTCTTCCACTGCCGCTCCAAGTTCTGCGTTCAACTCTGGTGCACCAGCTTATTCTTCTGCTTTCAATTCCAGTGCTGCTCCAAGTCTTACTTCTAACTTTGCTGCGCCAGCTTCTTCTGCTTTCAATTCCTCCTCTGCTCCTACTCTGGTACCAGCAAGCTCTGCTACATCAATCTCCGTGTCAAGCCCAAGCTCGGTCATTGGCAACTATTCAAATGCCGCTACGATCACCTCTGCTGCTCAAGCACCTGAGACAAAGACAAACTACGGTACCACTGTTGTTACCATCACTTCATGCTCCGACAACAAATGTACTGATCATCCGGTCACTACGGGATGGACTATTGTTAGCGAAGAACACACCGTCTATACCACCTATTGCCCATTAACTGACCAGACCACTGGCACCGTTGTTACTGATTCTGCCGCCACCGCAAAAGCAACTGCAAGTGCCAAACTTCCAGCTGGTAGCCGCAACCCTGCTGCTCAATCAACTTCTTCGACTGGTGCCCAACCAAGAGTTGTTGCCCAACCAAGTCAAGGATTTGCCAACACCATGGCACCCCAATTAGCCACCATTGGAGCACTTCTCTCTGCGTTTGCCTTGTTTATTTAGATATAGAGATATATTACTGATAATGCACAGGAGCCTCTTCACATGGGTGCAAATTCCCGATCGAAATTGCCGATCGTGGAGCATCCGCAATATTGTTACATCTACACTACTACATTAATACGGTTATATACTCGCATTCCAGTCGATTCGTCCTCTATTTTTTCCTTTGTCTTGCAAGTTCTCGCACTGCTTTCACTTCACGCAGTTGTTGCCTGATCATCTCATAGTAATTCAATTCTTACCTTGAAACATTCATTGATTAATTCATAAGTAATAGAGGGGCATGCAGCGAAAGTTGAATTGAAGTAAATGGTTGAAGTCGTAGTGAAAGTCAAATACAGTGAAGGTACTAGTCATTTACTCCACCCCTATTCTAGTTAAGTCCTATTCTTTATTGTTCCAGAACTTCTACTCGTATTCTTTCTCTTTCGGGACGCAACAACGTCAAGAGAAGCGCACTAAAATCTAGACGGCCATGGCTTGAAGTGAGCTCCACATCACTGAGCAGCTATAGCTGCAAAACTCCGAGTACCAACTCCCACTAGAGCCCCCTCTCACCACCAGCTAATCCACAGTCCGACCCACTTCCTACTCTACCTGTCCCTCTCTTGCCCTCTTGCTCTCACCCTATCAGCTGCTGCCCCACAATATCCGCGCCCACGTGACACCGGTACGGATTGTATCGGCAACCACGAAGACCCACCAGTTCACCTTTAGTTGATCGCAACTCTCTTAGCACTAAAGTCTACACCGAATATGGCTGAATCTTCTGGTACTGGAGGCAGCAGTGCGTTTGCCACTACTATTCTTACGTCAAAAACACCGCAACAGGCTGCGTTGATTTTGCCCAATAGTTTGGACTCCACTACTACATTAGTTAATGAAAAATTGATCAATTGGTTCAACCACTATACGGCATCTATCAGAGCCCACAACCAAAATCTCCAGAAGCTTCACGATGAAGGTTCCAAGTTTTTTACCGAAGAACAATACTTCGGCGAGTACGGCAATTTCCCCCGTATTTGGAACTGCTTGTTGAGCTCACTTCAGGTGGAACATCAAAACAATGAAATCCTTTACAAGAACTTGAAGCTTGATGCACTTGGGCCTCTCAAGGATGTGATTGATAAAGACGTTAGGTTGTCGGAATTGATGATTAACAGTCAAGAATTGAAGGAAATCAGCGCCAAGCTTGCCCACAACGATAATCAGGCCGAAATCGAGTGGAATTACAAGGCACCACAGTCGTTTACCAACTTGGAAAACTTCAAGGCGTTTGAAATTCAATTGCTTTTTGACGTGGTCCTCAATTTCTTCCAATTCCACAGTTCCCGTCTCAACAAGGACTCGGAAAACAACGTCAATTCCACCAATTACCTCTTGAACAACTTTAAGCTTGACAATGAGCTCAACCACTATGCCGAGTACTTGGTGAAAACAGACTTTAAGCCATCGCAGACTAATGGCTTTGTCAATCAACAACAGCAGTTGCAAAAGAAACAGCACCAGAGCTTCAACTCTCCTCCAAAACCACTGAAAAGATTCTCCACCTTCCACAAGCCAGATAACCAGTCGATTGTGTCTGGCTCGTCGAGTGGCAAAAAGTCGTCTACATCCAAAATTAAGTCAAAAGTAGGTTCGATATTTGGAAGAAAGTCCAAGGCTGAGAAGTCGAGTGGATTCGGCGACGCTATTCCCGAAACTGAGTCTGTCAACACTGTCAGCTCCAACCAGCAATTGAACGCAATTGGAGGCAATAACCAAGCAGGTAGATCACTGACTCGTGGTTCTTTATCTAGAGGAAACTCCGTTAGAAGACAGTCAACCGATCTTTACGGTGCTCATCAACGTGGAAGCCAACCAGAACTTCCCCAAAAAGACAAACCAGCAGCACCTCCAAAACAACCTATTCTGAATGAAAGAAATGCTGCAAGATACTATACTAATCCTGCTCCAGCTCAACCAACCACACCCGTATTCGGCTCTTCAGGTGGTTCCGACACCGCTCCGATCTCTGGATCTACGGTACCATTGGTGGCAGAAAAGAAAGAAAAGCAGGCTCCAGCACAACAACCATTTGACTCTCCAAATGTAGTGCCATACAATGGAACAGATTCATCGTCTGATGAAGAGGGTCCTGAAGATGTGGGTGCAAACAACCGCAGATTATCGATGCTTCAGAGGCATGATTTGGCACAAGCAAGTCCAGAAGGCCGTCAATCTTTGAACGCCAAGTCTCAGGATCAGTACCAGCCTCAACAGAATGAAGTGGTTACGCCTACTAAGAACCCAGCTCAAGCTCTTTCTTCTGATGGCCAGTTATCTGTCGAAAGAATAAGACAAAGAAGCTCGGGAATGTACAGTTTTGAAGCTGGCGATGATCAGAAACCTATTGAGACCAGTCCTAGAGTCAAGCAAAACGGATTCGAGCCCAATCTGGATCTTCCAGACCCTACCGTCAGCTACACTTCGCCTTCGAAGACATTTGATCCAGCCAAGCCAAGTGAACCATCATATTCTAGCTCTGATGATTTCAACTCGCCATTTGGCTCTGCTGGAAACTACGAGAACCCCCCAGCAAGTTCGAGCACAGGTCCTTCTACTGCTGGATCTGCTGGAGTTGCTCCCCCACCTCCTCCGCCTTCCAGAAAAGTGGTTCACCATGAAGATACTCTTTCCAGCTTGACTTCTGGTCCTCAAACTACCAGAGACAGAAAGGATGTTCAGTCCCAGATCTTCCATAACTTACCACTGGCTCGTGAATCCTATATCCAACCGGCAGGCAATCCTAGAGACTCAATTATTCAGCCTCCAAACGGCATAAAACCTCCTGGTTCTTTGATCAGCCAAGACACTGGAAACTCTCTTATGAAACATAGCGAGTTTTTCAAGCATTTCGACTCCAAATCAGCCGAATCCAACGGTTTGAATTCTTCGGTTGCCGAAGTGATAAATGTGAGCTTCAGAGATGGAAAGGCCAGTACGGCTCAGATCATTGGAGAAATTGCGTTCAACTTCAAGCCTACCGAAGGTGACCAAAACCTCGACCCTGTTTTGATCAAAATCGCCAATAACTTCGACAAAACCATTTTGAACAATACATTTGTTGAAAAGGTTGGAGACGAACTTTTCAAAATCTCTCCAGCGCAGATTTTGTCCAAGACATTGGGAGGAATCAAATACATTCAAAAACTCAACGACTCTACAATTCCGGTGTTGATCCACCATGTATGGAAATACGAGCCACACCAGTCCAGTTTGATGATCAACTTGAAACTCAACCCTGCCATCAAAAACACACCATTGGTATTGAATAACTTGGTTGTGTCGGTGGCCTTGAACTTGAACGTGAAAACCACCTCGGTATCATCAAAACCATTGGGTTCATTCAACAAAGAAAAGAATAGAATCACCTGGCGGTACTCCTCGCCTCTTGTACTTGGCGACGGGGCATCGGAAGAAAAATTAATTGCTCGGTTCTTGACCGAAGGTACGGCTTCAGAATACGAATCGGGAGTGCAACTCAAGTTCCAAATTCAAGACCCTTACCTTCGTAATGCCACCATATATGACGCTGAAGGATTCAATGAAATTCCCGTGGCCAGAAACTTGATAAGTGGTAACTACAGTGCTCATGCTTAGATTATTTTTATACGCCTTTGATTCTACGATTGTTTAAATATATGTTTGATATGTAAACATAAAACTGTAAATCATGCTAGAAGTGAAAGGACACACCCTGAAGAACTAAAAGAGCTAGTGATAGCAAAATATCTAGACGACTTATATCTGACTAGATAGTTATTCAGTATTGGTAACGCGTGACGGTGTTTTAATGAGAAAGCTAAACTTGAGTGCTAATTTAATCTGACTTCTTTGTGACGTTGGATGGCGTCAACTTGTCGTATGCAGCCTGCAGCCCCTCAATTTGCTTTTTCAAAGTGGCGATATCTTGGTCCTTCTTTCTGATGAGCTCTTGGTACTTTGCTACCTCTTCATCTTCGCCAGCGAACCCACTGGTTCTTTTCTTGGCTTCGGCGCTGATCTTTCTGTACTCCGATTCCTTGGCCACCAACTTCTTGATAGCCTGGACCACAATATAAATGGCCAAGTTCAAGTAGATGACGGCACCCGTCAAGTAAAGGTTACGTTGTGCGTAGAATTTACTGGCCAATTGATCGTGGGTCAAGGGCGGATTGTTACCATGGTAGCTGGTGGCGAAAGCAGGGTCGTCAATTGGTCCGCGGTATCTTTTCAAGCGATTCAAGCAGTCAAAGAACTGCATTCCTAGAAGCAAGATTGTGAAAACCAATCCTACCTTGAAGTTGGGCGATCTATCCAACCCTTCGCTGATGCGGACTAGTCTTAGACGAAGTACATGGGGCAATGGCAGGAGTAAGATCACCAAAACCAGCATTTGTAATACTAGGGTGCCGAACACCAAAGACATTTGAATAGTCATGTTGAATGTTTGATTATAATATACCCTGGCTTAATGAAAAAGTTGAGGTGTTAAACTTAGAGGCGCAGCGACGTTTTAGGGAGAGGTGGTGAGACGTGGTGAGCGTAGCGAGGCGCGCGCGCGACGTCTGTCAGAAAATGACAGCAGCGCGGCCTCGGTTTTTCGGGGTACGCTGATCGATATACTCTACATCGATCTAAACTATGTAATTGGTCCAATATTAACTTTGATTATTAGTATATAAATATAGATAACTATTATTGAATCTTCTCTGGTATCTAACCATCTCGGTATTTCTTTTATAAACCTGTCACCCGCTTGGCATAGTTGTAACCAATGGTGCTAAAAATAATCATACTGGCTACAATACACCAGAACCAGGCAAGTCCAGGGTAGTCCTGACCAGGAACCACACAATTCATACCCCACAAACCAGTTACCACGTTGATGGGTAACACTATAGTACCCAAGATGGTGATTTTTCCCAACACATCGTTGGTGTCGTTATTAACTTTGGTCATGTCTATATTAATTTGAGCCAAGTAGTTGGAATGGAATCTTGCAAGCAACTTCTCGTAGTGGTTCAACGATTGGATCATGGTGACTATATGGTCCTGAATATCGCCCAAGTACATTCCGATTTCCGACTTGGTGCCATTTCTGTCTTCGTGAATGGATTCACTGAACCGTTTGCTAAACCCCTTGATGACATCGGCTTTGGATCCCAACAACCGAAGCACCGACATTACTCTCTTACGGCACTCTCCAATTCTTCTCAACATATCTCCCTTGCGCTTCCATCCAATAATCTTGGATGCAGTTCCCTTGGAACTACGGCTACTCTTTTTGGACGAGCTTTTGGATGTCATCGAATGAGCTTTACGTACAAGCCCTGAAATTCTGTTTCCCCGAGACCCATGGTCCACTGTCGACTTGGTACGTTGACGCCTGAAAAAGACGTTTTCGGTATTGGTTTTGTGGTGCTCGTTGCTCCTTTTTCTTCCCTTCAAAGGCGGTCTGAAACTGGCTTCTGATTCCAGATCATCGTCCGAATCGTCTGAATCATCGGAATCTGAGTCGCCAGAGTGCATCTTCAAGATGGCGTCTTCAATAGAATTGACTTCTTCTTCAATACTGTCGATCATGGGAGCGAATGAATCGGTGATATCATCGACCAAAGCATAGCAGATCCAATCTGAAGTCACTGTAAGATAGTCTTTGAGCAATCTGGCTCTTCTTCTTACGTTGATGGGATGTGGAGTAGCTGAAAAGTGGAAAGTAATCACCGCATCTTTAAACACTATCATGTACATATTGAGAGGCAGCAATTCACCTTCTCTAATCTTTTTATGCTTCGACTTGACCGAAACAGATTCTTTAGTTGGGGTATTGAATTTTCTGCCATCAGCAGACTTTCGTCTAACCAATCCGCTGAAGAATCCCCACAAATTCTTTTTGCGTTCAGGGGATCCAAAAATGCTATCGTTGTCGCTCTTTCCGTCAAAGTTGCCTCCACTGGCTTCGTACATTTCCTGGAGCTTACTCAACTTTTTCTCCTGTTCTTTGGCCCGTTGCTTTCTTCTCTCGTAAATAATATCGAACGAAGTGAAGCATATGAAATAATACGACTTGAACAATTCGACCTTTTCACGAGCTTCTCCTAAAAAGATGTCTTCGGTAGTTAATGGATGAATACCGAAGGTTTTGGATAACACTTTCATTTCTTCTTCTGTAGGGTCCAACACATCTAACCAGTAGGGAATTGTGGGGGATGCTACTGCGGGGGTCACAACGGACCCAGGAGCACCTGAGTGGCTGGGTGGATCTGGTTTGGGAGATTCAGTTCCTTTAGAAGACTTGATAATCTTGGTGAGTGGCTGCACATTCAAGTTGACAGAAGAAGCACTATGGTCAATTTGGGGTGGTGGACTAGCCACTATATTGGGTATACTCACATTCGAAGGAGACTTAGATATTGGTGGAGGAGTGACCTGGAATAGCTTTTCGAGCTTGTGCATGATATCTTCTTCGTCCTCGGGGTCTGGAGTGCCTTCAGCGTCGTTGCGGCCAGTACTTTCTGAGATCAAGCCACTGATGGTGGGAGAATGGATGGTGGTGCTGAGATCGTCTCTGAAGTAAGTGAATCTACAGAGCTTTCCATCGGATCTGGGACCCTTTTTCTGCTGCTGTGACTGACCCTTTTGGTCAACCAAGATGGTGGGAATCTCTTCACGAGACTTTTCCCATGGCTGGATGGGCGTGGGTCTTACTCTGAACGACTCTTGTAACAGGCTCAACGATTCAACTTCATTGACATGGCAGTTGTTGAGTAAAGGTGTCTTGGCTTCATCAACTTCTTGCGGCAGTTTGGCTGTAGGCAGTTGTGCCACATTATCCGGGCGGTGCGTACCTGAGTTTTTACGTTCAAAGTCAAGCTTGAACTTGACCTGTTCTTCTTCGTGTGACTCTTCCAAAACCTCTTCCAATTCTTCTCTGACAAACTCCTCCAACACCTTCAAATCGGGCCACTGGTAACTGTCACTACTGTGGTTCCCGTTTTGATCATAATAGTCAGGGAAACAGACGTCGTCGAGAGAAGTGGAGTCGCTGGAGTGTTCTGATGATGGATTAGATCCTCCAAATTCGTACGAGTTCATGGAATACTGTCCATCGTCATCGTCATTGCCATGCTCATCATTATCATGCTCGTCGTTGTAACGAGACAAGTTCGCATCGCGATCAAGAACATTGAAAGGGTTGGAAAATGCCCGGTTTTCCATCAAACTCGACTGTTCCTGGGCATATTTGTCCATGTCCAAAGCCACTGAGCCGTAATGGGTGTTTCTACGCATCTTGGGCTCAGTCCGGCCGGCTTGGTACAAGTTCTGGAGATTCTGGTTGGTGAGTGGTAAGATAGGCTGGGTCGAGCCACGGCGAGGTGCTGTATTGTTCAAATTGGTGCCGCTGAGCTCGTTTAGACCATTACTATCGCGGTGTTTTTGCTGGTGTGAGGCCCGCTTGCGGGTCCTGCCAGGAGCCGTTCTTTCGTGGGCCAAATCCTGCTTGGTACGGTGGTCGAGGAAAGCTCCCGATGCGAGGAAATCGTCCAACGAGTTTTGTCTGCTGTGACTAGTCGAAGGATATTCAAAGGTGGTGGAATTATCTTGCAGAGCACTCGAGACCGAGTGGCGGTGGCGGCCGTTTTGATTATCGTTGTGAGTCATACTTTCGTTTGCATAGTCCGAGTTGACGTAGTACAGCAATTCTTATGGTGACAAGATTCTTCTGGTAATGATTTAGCACAACATTCAACTCAAACAAATGGCAAATTGTTTTGATCTGGCTCATCACCTGGCTCCTTAGTATGGTTGCGGCGGGCGGGGCACGGCGAGAGATTGCTGACGCGCAATTCTCGGTATCCCGGTGCGAATTACTCGAAGCCTGGCGATGCGCCATCGGGACCAAGGGTCACTACTAAAGCATCCTACATGAGTGGGTCCGGGCTTGAAGGCTAAAGTGGCTTATGTTCATGTACAGTTAGCCTATGGCTCATATATAGTGATCATACATGCTTACAGATAGACTTAGGAAGTTCAATATATCGTATAATTATAGGACGTAAGTCATGGAAATTTCAGTAATTTCATGGTTAGTAGCGAGAGTAGCAATAAAGATAACGAATTAATCAATGGCGATAAATACATATCAATTTCTACTCGTCGTCACCCTCGCTAACCGTTTCTTCGCTCTTCGCTTTCTTGATTTTCTTGGCCTCCTTGGGACCCTTATCCATATCTAATTCCTTCAATGCAGCTGTGATGGCCTCGCGCGACTCCATCAACTTCTCCCACACCGCCAGGCTCAACGCTATGCCCTTCTTGCCTGGTTTTTTCTCGCCATTGCTCACATAGTACTCACGTATATCCACCATCTTGTACGACTTGAACTTGCTCACCGTCACCCGCTTCTTATCATCAAGGTCAATGGTCAACACCGGCTCGTCCCGCGTCTCTTCGTTGTCTGCGCCTGCTCTTTTTCTACTGCCGCTCATTGATGTGGTAAAAAAATGTGTATATTTACTTTTGCTTTATCCCGCTCTCCCACACCATATTGTGGTATTTTCCGAGCGACTTCTCCACTTCCTTAAATATCTCGCTGTCGCGACCATTGACATTATCTTGGTTGGTCTTGACTTGCCAGTAACTAGAGATTGCTACATCTAATTCATATAAATTGGACACTCCCAACACGGTGGACGTCTTCTGGTTCCACTGGTGTTCGCCGCCATTGCCGTCGCTGGCTTCATTGGTGTCAAACATCCACTTCTTAAGTGCAAACCGCGTGGCCACATCAGCCAACTCGAGCTGGTGGCGCGCACGCAACTCTTGCCCGATCTCATTCACTTTTTCTTTAAGTTCGGGTTGTGCAGGATGAAACGAATGTGTTGGTCCCGACCGTAAGAGCGACATGCTCAAAATTGATCCGTTCATCAACTTCTTCACCCCACACGCGAGAAACTTATCGTAGTAATCAAAGTATATGGAGTTTTGGATGCACCCATTACTATAGGACATGATGGCATCAAGGCTTCCTATCTCGTCGTTGTGTTGACTGCCATGGGCTATTTCGTAGAGAAGATCGACCGGGTACCCCGACGCTCCAAATGCCCGAATAAACCCCTCATCTTTGAGTTTTCTCAACTCTTTCAATGCCTCATACACTTGCTTCTTCTCAACAAACTCAATGTCGTGCATATACACCAAATCCAAGTACTCTGTTCCGAGTCTTTGCATCGACCGCATCACCGACTTCCGCACAGAATCGGGCGAATAGTCAAACTCATTGAGTCTAATTCTACCTGCTTTGGTACATATATAGTATTGGTCTCTGGAGAACGACACTTTTTGCAATGCTTGTCCCAAAAGTTCTTCAGAAGGTCCGTAGTACGGCGAAGTATCTATCGCATTCAACCCATAGCTGAAAGCCTTGTTCAAGATTTCATAGATTGGCAACTGGGCGGGGTCGGACGAGTATTGCGTGTTGAAAACCGCCCCACCGATAATAAGTGGTGGAAGATTGACAATCGAGTACGGCTTCGTTACCTCGGCCGTTCCAATGGGCTTAACTGTCGACATTACTGCTTTGCCTCTCCAGCTCACATATCTATTATAAGTGCGTATCCTAGCACCGAAGTCACGTGCGAATACCCAATCTTATCAGATCTTTTATAAACGTTAGAGTAACGTTTCGGTATCGAATTGGGAAAAATGTGAAGATAAAAGTGGAAAAGTGGTATAAGTTAGCGAAAAATGAATAAATATTGATGGAGAACAGTTTACAATGCGGATTACAGTAGTCAGTGAGAATTAATTGGGATTAGTATAGTTGGTGAGAGTTCGTGTTCTCCTGTATAGTAAAAGTATTAGTGAATTATTGTCTACCTCTAGTTAGTGTTTTCCTGTGTTTATTATCCTTACATTATACTATACATCCCATTAAAATATATCATGGCCCTCAATAAGATAATTACCCGGAACCAAACCCACCATTCCCGCGTTCTCATTGCAATTTGCACCCAACTCACAGAAGAACCAATTGTCTTCTTGCTTGTGGATAATATACATATTCCAGCCCTTTTTAAAGAACAATTCTCCATGGTGCTGTGGTTTGTACGTGTACCTTGCAGTTGCTTTCATTACATATGGCTTGCCGAGAACTGGGGTTGTTTCGGGCGGTTGATCGATCATTGCCCGAAGATTGGTATATGACTTGGTGGGCGACTTCAGTAACGTTCTTCTGGGCTTATCAGACGACTTTACAATACAAGTGGAGGCCAGATCGTTGTGATCAACGAAAGGCTCGTATGGATCTAGCATCGACCGAGGACGCTGTTTAGGTTGAGGCGTCGAATATGGTTCAAGCATCGATTTCGGTCTGGCTTGAGTCTTGGGTTTTGATTGCTGGACGGGGGACGTAAAGTTTATCGACCCGTATCTGGTGGCAACTTCGTCATGATCGTCGACATAGTCTGAAGCAGTTCTGAACGGGGACTTGGGTGAAGAATTGGCTCCATATTCGCTCTGGGCGCGGCCCTCTTCGGCTCTTGCCCTTCTTACAGACCGACGATATTGCGAAACATCACCGTTCCCACCTGAATTCAAGTCTTCCAATGCTTTGGCAATGAAATCAATGGAGAAGTCTTTCATTATAGGCACGCTTTTGTTGGGAGTTTGCTCTAGTTTGGGCATATTTGAGTTTAGAGATGGCAATTCTTTGGACTTGAGGTTGATTTGTTCCTGGAATTGGTTCAATTGCTTCTCCTTCCGTCTTGGCGACGCCCAGTGTTTTTCACCGTTGGAATAATTGGACGAAGAGTAGTTGGTAGGGTTGGAGTAGTTGGACGAGCCGTTGCTACGGGCCAATTCGTCGTCGTTCTTGATTCGCAACGAAAACACATCGGTTTTATCGTCAGGAGAAGACGAATATACTGATGCCGGAGCAGGTTTGATAGGAAGGTATCCCAGCTGGATCGATCCGTTGATGGCTGTGCCTGTTTGAGGAGGTGCTTTTCGAGTAGGAGAAGGTGTTTTGGGTGAAGAGTAGGGTGGTTGACTCGATGGTGGAGGAAGTTCTACTGTAGGAAGTTCCTTCATAAGACTAGAAGAAACGTTCGAATTCTGGTATGCTGGTTTGGAAGGTGTGTTGACAGAAGAAGGTAATGGGGCTGAAGGTATGGAGTTCTGCGTGTGGTGATGGGGCAGACCCAGCGAAGCATGGGAGTAGGTTGAGTAAGATCTCGACAATATAGGTTGGTAGTCTGGAGTTTCGTAGTTGGCGATATGGTAATTGTTCTTTGCTTTCGACTCGTCATCATCATATCCGTTCATGTAGTCTACGAATTCAGGCACGTTGTAGATTTTATCGCCTGTTCCATGAGTTGAGCCAAAATCCTGAAGATCTTGTGGAGGTTGGATCTTGGCAAACACCGACCGAGCCATATCTACTGACAGGTCGTTGTCTACACACAAGGTGGCCACGTTATTACAGAAATTGAAGCAGTTGACTTTGAGGAGCTGGATTCTTTCTACCTCCAACTTGTAGAAATCCTGCAAGGCAATGGCCCAATCTTGAACATAAATATCGTTGAGCTCTTTGTACTGTGCCAAAGCTACTTGATACGCCTTTTTGGAGTTGTTAATGGACTGGCTCACCTTGGAGAGCTTTGCTTCGTGCTTTTCCAACTCTTTTCCCCAGGTGGTTTGGACGCAAAGACGAAGTGATTTAATAGAGACACAGTCTTCTTGAAACTTGGACTTGGTGGCATCCACTTTTTTGGCACAGTCGTCGCGCTTAGCGATGACTTTGCTCATATGGTGGTCGATTTTAGACACCTTCTTGTGGTAGATATTATAGAAATCATGAAGATTGTCATAATTGATTTGGGAGACCGACTTTATGAATTTGGCGGTGTGTTTGGTCATCTGAACGTTTTCATATGCCAACTTATCCAATGACTTTTTGAGGGTTCCTGTCTCATTGGTACCCATAGATATCTTGTGGTTTAACTTATCGAGTCTTTTGTTAAATTCCTTTTCAATAAGTATTCTTTCTTGGTAATAATCAAGGAGTTCTTGGAGTGTTTTGAGTGAATGCTTCATTCTTGTTTGAATGGTCCGAAACCCACTATCGGTTGGACCCCAGAAATTGTTGACAAACGAGGACTCATTGGGATTGACGGGGCCTGCACGGCTCATTATTGATATCTCGGTTGATTAGGAGTTGGTGATGAAGAAGCCGGTTGTCGCTGTAGTATTGTGTGTCATCTGTCGATGGAGACGGCTAAGATCTGTTGTTATATGGGTTGCCTTTTTAGGTACCAAAATAAACAATACTGTGTCACGTGACAAATCCGAAACAATCGATGTAGCAATAACCATCTATCATTGTGGTCACGTGGGAGACAACCAGATCATCACTATCACAAAGCCAGTAAAGAGGTGTGAGCAGAAGAACGTGACCGTTCCGACTCAAACGGGACTTTGAAAAGTTATCCGGGTGCACTTGCACATGACGAAATATGACGTTGCATTAGGTGTTCGTCACGTGAAATGATGACCCGAAATGAGTCTTCCATAGCCGTCCGCACGTGCAACTAAGGGTTGGTGCCTGAGACCTCAACCGAGAGCAGTGGAGGGCACGGGTACTATCAGCAGCGCCAGTAGTATATATTGATGTATCAGAACTTGCTGATCGCAAATGCTGTCCAACAAGGCAGCCACGGATGGTCATGAGTTGCCCGAACGCGCCACAATGTGCTAATATCCGAGGACTCATCACCGTAAGTGTCAACTCGGATTGTTCCCGACGCGGATAGATGGGTTCCGCCGCACCGCATAGTTAACAATCGGATCTGTTCCGCAAACCATATGCATGGCCCAAGACATTTAATTCTTACGTCTACTCATCACTACAACTACTATTGTATATATAGCCGTGCAAAGACGCTCTTTGATGGAAGTAATACGATAAGCATGTCTCAAAACGAAATAGCGCCAAGCGGGAACAATCCTATAGCGAACAACCCCAATAAGAGCACAGACATAGTCAATCTCCCCAGCAATGGTCCCCATGGAATAAATACCAATGAGCACAATTCCAACTATCAAGCCACTAATGACAACAATACAATTGATAGCAACGAAGACAATTCCCCAGATTCTAAGCCCGATACCAAAAGCACTGTTTTCAAGCGCAGGTTAAAGAAGGTGGTCAAGTTTCTCATCGCCCAGTGGTTCTTCGTGGCGCTAGGAATATTGGTGTTGTTGGCACATTTCTGGCCCGAATTCGGGAAACAGCACGGAACCATCAAGGCACAATACACAATAGGTTACGGAGCAGTGGCCGTCATCTTTCTTATCTCTGGGTTGACAATGTCCACCAAGAATTTGCTCAAGAACTTCTACAACTGGCGTGCGCACTTCACCGTGTTATCCCTTTCCTTTCTCATCACGTCGTCGATCATATACGGCATTGCGTGTGGTATCAAAGCTGCCCATGACGGTAAAATTGACGACTGGGTGTTGGTGGGTCTTATAGTTACCCACGTTTGCCCCACCACTGTTTCTTCCAATGTGGTCATGACCAAAGCTGCTCACGGTAACGATATTCTTACGCTTTGCGAGGTGTTTATAGGCAACATTTTGGGTGCGTTTATCACACCGGCTTTGCTTCAATTGTACATGAAAGGAACCTGGGAGTTCGGAAACCCAAGTCACCAGCCTGACGGTGACACCACTATCCTGGACTTGTACAGAGACACCATGAAACAGTTGGGATTGTCGGTATTCGTGCCTTTGTTTGTGGGCCAGGTGGTGCAGAATGTGTTCCCCACGCAAACGAAATTCGTAGCCACCAAGTTCTACTTGAACAAAGTCGGTTCCGTCATGTTGTTGCTTATCATGTACGAGTCTTTCTGTACTGCGTTTGCTCAACATGCCTTTACGTCCGTTTCCCACACCTCCATCATCTTCCTTGTCTTTTTCAACATAGGAATCTACCTTTTCTTCACCGTATTGAGCTACTTGTACGCTCGGCCATATCCCATTAAGGTTTTCCTCAACAAAGTCCCTGACGAAACCAGCACCAGACTCTATACCTGGACCTACAAGATCTTCAGACCGTTCTACTACAACAGAAGAGATACAGTTGCAGTGCTACTCTGTGGACCGGCAAAGACTGCGGCATTGGGAGTATCGCTTGTTACGTCGCAGTACGGCTCTGCAAACCCCAAATTGGGTATTTTGTTGGTTCCGTTGGTGTTGTACCAATCTGAACAAGTTCTTACTGCCCAAGTATTGGTGAATTTCATGCGGAAATGGATCGAGGCCGAAGAAGTCACGCCTAAGGATGAAGAAGCGTTGTTGGGACCTAAGCCGGCTACTGACTCCGACAGAACCGAAGAAACTTCCAGCGATACTTACTTGGGCGAGCGAAATAGCAATTCCGAGCTCTTGGGGAAAAATATAGATTATAGACGTTAGTCCGGTGACTAATTAAAGGACTACAACGGCGTTCACCAATTAGCACAAATATATACATATTATAGTCATCTTCTTCGGAATTAGAGATTTTGTCTTTTTTATTGTCCAAATAAACTATTTATTATATTATTTTAAGTCCCCTAGATTTGAGCTCAGTTTATGTGAATTAGAAGCCGATATAATTTGGTGTCTTCACTAGTTACATGGACATCTTTTTCTATCTAATAGGAAAATCGCCTGTCCTCCATCCACAAGCCCAAAACAGCATTGTATCTCGCCTGGAGATGCTTGTTTATCTCCACTACTAGCCCTCTAATACCAGTAGAAGGGCTTCCCACAATATCGTAGGTGCACCAATACTCGTAAGGACCGTTTCCGAAGTCTTCTTGAAGAATCCACGCCTCGTGGGGCTCTCGGTCCACAGAATCATACCTGGGTTCGGTGATGGTGGGAGGCACCATTATAGACTCTATATATAAAGGAATCTCGCCAAAATACTGGCTGTCCAATTCGGTCTCATTGACCACACTATACTTGTTTTTGAGTTTGGATTTAAAGTCATCGCTACTTCGCCAGTTTTCAAGCTGGTGTGTTGTGACGTAAAGTAGCTTTGTAAAGTCCTCGTCGGATACCTGTCCCCACGAAGAGCTGCACAACTCATGAGCCATTGTCACCAAGTCCTGGATATTACTTCGAGGCGTCAAGGTGCCTGGTGTGACGGCATAGCTGATATGAAAGTTGGTCAATTCATTTATGCCGGAAATATCTTGACCCAACCAAATGTGCTCAGTGTTTAATTCGTTGGAACCAGGCCGATTGTGGAACCGGGTCTTAAATGGTTTGTGAAGAAAAAAATGAGTACCCAACATCAATCCACTCAACACTTTGGCCTTGTTGACTACTATTAAACTTGGGTCCATCATTTTAAAGATATTTTGCTCAAAAACTCTTCTCTGCGTGCCTGAATTGGTATGACTTCGATAAAAGCCAAAGAAGTCTGAGTCCAGTTTCGATGGCATTAAGTAGTTTTTAACAAGGTTGCTGATTTCATGGAACCCAGGCTCGTATCGAGTCGCTTTATTACTATAAGGTGTGGGACCCTTGAACAACTCAATGCCATACTTCAAGTACCTTTCGCTATCAAAAAAAGTTTTCATATCTTGGACCATAGGTATAGTGTACGGTGTAACAAGAACATACTCTTCAAACGAATTGAATATGGTGCTCAAACTATACCTGAACTCGGGAGATTGCAAGATGTCGTCGTGACCAGAAAACATTTCTGCATTGATAACAGGATCAAGCTGAACAAACCAGACGTCTTGAGGGAAATCGGCAGAAGAAGTGGGCAATTCAGTACCTGCTGTAGTTTGGGTAGGCGAACTCGTTAGTGATTTGGTTCCTTTTCTACTGGGACCACGGGCAGCTTTAATAAGTTGCATTTTGGAGTACTCTTCTAGTTCGCCAAGGTACATTACTTCAATAGGAAGTTTGCTGTTGAGGCTACGTAGTACAGTTATGAGTCGAACAATATTGTCTACGTGCTTAGAATCAGGTTGCAACACAGGTATGACTATTCCCTTACCGTTGCTCTTGTTGATGAAGTTCCTCATAAAGCAGTCGGAAGCGTCTTGGGATTTCTGCTGGTGTATGGGAAGCTCACCGTGGGGTAGCACAGTTTTCTCCCAGCTCTCGAACACAGGATACTTTCCAGATATCCACGGATAAAGCTGTTGCTGGTACTTCAGGCACAATTGACCTAAATGCGACCTAACCCTTGTTTCGTCTTTTGTTTCGTTTTGCAAAAAACACTTGCCCCATACTCGCATATGGTTGGTATTCTGTATCAACTTGGCCTCGTAGTTGGCTGTCAATTGAGCCTGCTGGGCAAACTCTTGGTGGATTTGCTGCTCGTGAATGTCGGAGAACTTTAATCCCTCGGAGCTCAATTTCCACTTGAGCTCGATTTTTCGTTCTCGTAGAAACTTCTTCTTCTTATACACAAGATTATTGTAAGGGAATGTGTTCCATTCATGCTGATCTTTCAGATCATGAGTGCTTCGGAATGCAAAATAATTCTTACTTTCTAAACTGCTTAACTTATCAAAGTATTCTTTGCATTTTGACTGAATATCGTCCTTGTTTGTGAGCTCTAGAGCATCATAGACTGGGTTGGTTACTTTGTTTCTTGCCTGTATAAGATCGATCTCCTTGAGTTGAGTCGCGTAATCCACTCTGGATAAATGGTAGAGTAGCACAACAAACAACAGAAGAAGAGGCAAGAGCGCCCGCTTTCGAATGGTGTAGTAGTATAGGAATCGCCTAATGCTAGCAAAAGTAATCATCTGGCCTTTCCTTGGTGGATCACCTCTTGTTTCGATTTTGAAAAGTATAGGGTAGTGTGCGCACTAAATCGATAACATGTCAGAATCTCCTCGAGCCTGTCAAGGTGACTTGAGTAAGGGTCCTCTCGAGAAGGAGAAACTAATCTTAAGCATGAAATGTACCACATGACTATATCAATTGATTTTATAGTGCTGCTTGGGCAACTGCTTCGGCCTTGGATGTGATAATGACAAACTTGGCGAAACCGTACAATTGTCTAGTTTGGTGTACTCTTTCTGCTGAAAAGTTTCTCAGAGAGGTTAGTTATTAGCTTGGTCATAGTTAGTCCCTACTGGAGTCAAAGAGAAAGTATAAGGCAGCCCGAACAGTTTGTGCGCTCTAATGGTACTCGCCATGATTTCGCAGCCAGCTCGAATTTGTGCCATAAACTAAGTACTGGTATATTCATTTCGTAGGATTCGAAGTTTCCTCGGAAGATATCCCGTATTCACATTGTACAGGGTTTCTTGGAATACACCTGTGATAATTATGAATGTGATGAGACAACCAGAGGTTAGTTGTAGTATACTGTAATGTGAGATGGGCCACGGTCCAGATGCTTGTTTGATGAATGCACTTCGTATAATTTGCAGTAGCGTTGAAATTGTAGACTGAACGAATTGTGTGCTGCAGTTCTCCCCTTCCGTGACTCAACTCACACCAATTTCTCGAGACCTGAACGTTGCTTTTCTGTTACATTCATTCTTTTCACTCGGTCATACGACATTTCACTTAATCATGAGATACTCTGTAGTGCACAGTTTCGTTCTTTTTCAACTCTTATTTCTTCGACTTTCCCTCAAGATCTGTTCCATCTAGTCTCTCTCGGTACTTTCTTCTTCTACAAGATCTCTGTTTCAAACTTTTATTAGCTATCTAATCTAATTTCTGCACCAAATTTTCCAAAACTGAACCAATGTCCAAGTTTGGGTCTTCCCAGTTGATGGAACCGGATTCTGCCTTGGATGGCTTTGGAGCATTGAGTCTGGCGTATTCGGCCTTGGCTTGTCTGATCAACTTTTCTTCAGCCTTCCAGCTCTTCAATGCCTGGTTTTGTTGTTCGGCACTTTCCAAACTATATCTGTGGTAAGCACCGTAGAAAAGGCCGGCTCCAAGGGCTGAGTATCTCAATACGTTAAATGTAGCAGACATGTTACTGTGTTCAAATCTAAAAAACGTCTGTTTCACTACTTTTCAGTTCTCTTCCCGCTAATGTCTCGGCGGATGCTCGCTAACTTTTCTTGCGCGGGTTTGATTGGTCAATGAGGAAAAAAACGGTTTCAGAAGAATGCCTCTCACCAAACATGAGAGTGGGAACAGCGATAATACTCGTAGTGTTATCAATGTTGTTGTCATTTGTTAGCAAAAGAGGGATCCAAACCGCTCGTAGCAATGTGGTGAATGGTCGTCGTATGTTCAGTTGGCGTGGCATGGGTGGAAACGGCACCGGAGCCGGTGCTGGCACAGGTTCTGGTTCGGGAGCTGGAAAACTTGGGAACAAACCTACGGAGTCGTTAGCCTCTCTCTCCACCGCCGCATCAACATCACCCAATTTTGAGGATTTGACCACTTTGCCCGGTTTTACGGTGGCCGTGGCATACCAACCAAAGGACCGTCAAGAGTCCAACCTTTTTAAGAAGAAACATAACAAGCCTAGTCCTGCTTTGTTGTCGCCCACCGGTGAAGATAATGCGTTTGTTGCTGTCAGAGATGGCACAATAGCCGTGGGTGTTGCAGACGGAGTGGGAGGATGGTCTGAAGCAGGCTACGATTCCTCGGCCATTCTGAGAGAACTTTGCGCCACGCTCAAGTCCAACTTCACAAACGGTACTCCTGAACTGCCCAAGTCCATGTTACAAGATTCATTTGACAAGATCATGTCGTCTCCCGCAGTTGAAATAGGAGGAACCACTGCCTGTTTGGGAATATTGACCGGTACCAAGTTGAAAGTGGCCAATCTCGGAGATTCGTGGTGTGGTGTGTTTAGAGATTACCAGCTAGTCCATGAAACCGAGTTTCAAACCCACAATTTCAACACTCCTTACCAATTAGCCAAGATTCCTCGTCATATAGTTAGACAGGCCGAGTCCGAGGGTAGAAGATATATCATCGATACACCTGAAAAAGCCGACGAATACACGTGGGACTTGAAGAAGGACGATATCGTGATGTTCGCTACTGACGGTGTGACCGACAATGTTGTGCCTAAAGACATTGAGATCTTTTTGAAGGACCAAATCGACGGCAAGAAATCTGACCTAGCCCTGGTGGCCAAAACTTTTGTGAAAGAAGTGGTTAAAGTATCCAAGGATACAAACTTTCCAAGTTCATTTGCTCAAGAGTTGTCGAGATTGACCGGTCAGAAGTATTTGGGTGGTAAAGAAGACGACATCACCGTCGTGTTGGTCAAGGTGCAGTAGCATAGTGTACAATAAATAGATAATTAGAACAGAATATTAGCTAAATAAAAAGCACAAATCAGTCACAACGGAAATCGGTCAAAGAGTAGTTATATTTTTAGTCATTTTTGCAATTTTTCAAGAAAATACGCTGACTTTATATGCAACATGAACATGAAACGCGCCTACTCTCAAATCTACCAGTCCATTTCTATTCAGGAGTAGTTTCGATAGGATCGCTGGAAACTTTTGTAAAAGCTTGCCTTGTTAAGGTACTTATAATGGTTAGCTTTTGGTGGAATTTTGCACCCAATAATTTATTCAACTCAACCAAAAGAAGAGCAAAAGAGGGTTACCAATCAAGAGCTGGCATGCGAGGTATGCCCATGTATATAGCTGAAGCCACAAATATACATAGTGCTTTTTGAAACTGTTGGAAAAGTGAGTCAAGAGTTTGATGATTCGAAATTCGAAAGTATCGTCATTATCAATTCACTATGATTTACCAAATTTACAAGACAACGATTTTTTACAACAGCGACAACGATTTGACATTTGTGATATAGTAATAGCACACCTGAACATTCATCTATAGCCTTTTTACTTGGATTGGTACATGGGGATGGTGGACCCTTACTCTACCTACGAGTGCTGACATAAGATATACATTGTTATTACATAATCAGACATATACTCAAAAGGTATTAAGCGAATAGCTACTTTGGCTAGCCAATGTCGGTTTCTGGCAGAAAAGACCCTAAAAGGATACTTGGCTCGCCGTTCAAGTCCCCGCAGCATGATGCCAAGTCGCTGCAGCATCTTATAGCCAATCCAGAAACACAACCTCTGCAATTGCATCCCAGTCCTACCCCAGTACGATCACAACCTGAAGAAGATAAACCTGTGACGGTTGAAAATGAGGCAACCGGCTCCAAAATAATCTGCCCAGTATGTTCAGAGGCCATGATTACATTGAACCAGCTCAACCAACATGTAGACGATGTGCATGTTAATGATGAGCCGACAAACGCAGGCAATCCCAACACCACCAATGCCCTTTCCAAGCTAATTAATAATGAATTTCTTAACAACGACATCAAAAAGTGGTTTGCCAGTAAAGTAGTTGACACTCAAGAAACGCAACAACCTCAAAAATCCCAGAAATCGACCAGCTTTTCTGAAAGTCCTCTGCGCCGTAGAAACATCAAACTTGATTTGCTCGATAACAACAAGGGATTTGGGCTCAGCGATACCAGCGATGATACTCTGACCCGTGGAAATACCGGTAACGTTTCCAGAGCTCTGGAGTCACCGGTATCGCCGTCCAGAATGAAAAATCGTATATCACGCTCGCACTGGAAAGCCCCTTCTTCGACATCTATTTGCTCGTACGAAGGGTGTAAAAAGACGCTTGGGGTACGGAATGGAGTAGTTAATTGCCGCAAGTGTGGCTTGCTATTTTGTAACGACCATACTCACTACAAGGTCCGGCTTCAAGACTCACCGGCCCCAAATAACTCAGAAGAGCCAATATACTCGCCTTCAAAAAAAGGGACATGGTCCCGCTGCTGCATAAATTGCTACCACGGCAAGCCAGATCTCGCGGCGGGCACCGAGCCTGCATCACACGATGTGACGGCCGAGTTTTTGCGAGCTCGTCGGGCTAAAGTGGATGACTTTCAGCTTGAGCGCAACAAAACGCTCAAGAGATTCATCAAACTTGCCAATGTACTTGTGGAACGCAATCAAAATAAAAAATCATCGTGGTTTACAGGTATCCCCATACCTCTTCCGTCTCTGACCGATCCAGAAATTGACTACGACGACTGGGAACTCGATAACCTGGTGACAAACTGCTCAATATGTTACGTCAAGTTTGGTATATTAGTCCGTAAACACCATTGCCGTCTCTGCGGTAAGATTGTGTGTGATGATCCTAATAATATTCGTCGTGGCTGTTCCATATATGTACCTCTTGCGAGACTCATGGAAAAGCTTCCACAGTTAAATTATGCTCCTCAAGTTTCCCAGAATCTAGACGAAGTACTAAAAGATGAGCTGGTGCGGTTCAGATGTTGCGTCAATTGCAAAAACTCGTTACTTTACGACTGGAAACGCAACCGGTCCCAAAATGAAAGAGATGCCGACAGCGAGGCGGTGGTTGCCAGCTTTGAGTCACTTCTCACCATCAAAAACCAAATAGAGACTGTTTTCCACAAGTACGATCAGGTGCTTGGCACCAACCAGAGCCTTGAAAAGCTTCATTCTAGAGCCATGAGATTACTCAAAGATCTCGAGTCGCTGACATTACGGTTTAAAAATGACTTTATGGTCCAAGAAAACGACCGTCTTGTAGTAAAACCACAGTACCAGAGCCAAAACAAGCTTGTTTCCAACATGTACCAAAGCATAATGATGTTTCTGCAGGACAAGTTGATGGAGTTTAAACTATTGAATAGCCAGCATAAGCAGCAAGAAGAGCAAAAGTTGCGCGAAGCTCAAGAGAATGAGAGCCGGTTGCGCAAAGTAGCAGATCAACCTCCTACTCTCACCAAGAAACAGATTCGAGAGCTACGGGAACAGCTTATGGTGATGAACGAGCAGAAGTTCATGGTGGAAAACATGATCGAGGACTTCACCAAACAAAGGAAGTTTGATGAGTTGGAAGCACTTATCAGTAACAAAAACGAGTTGAGCGGAATTATCGCCGACTTAGAGTCTCAGTTGGGAGACTTTGGTTTCTAGGCTAACATAGCTGGTCTATAGAAAAGAAACAATAGAAGTTAAAGCACTTTATAGTTTACTTTGCACTCTACTGTGTACTCTGATCCTTTCTGCCAAATTAACCGCCCATTTTACTCTACTTCAATACCTCTATATGAAACTCCCACGCACCTCTGTCATAGTCACATTTTGCACCCAACCAAATGCGCAAAGATGACAAACTGATGGTGAAATTACGTCAAATCACAATTGCACCCAGGAGGTTTCAAAGTGGCCCAAACATGCAAATATCGGACCTAATATCGCTGTATATGATCCGCTTTCCTCCTACTCGTATTGACCATCTTTCATTGCTTATACTTCTACTTTTAGTCTTATCGACATTCACTGTCCCCGCACGACCTTTCCCACCTCGGTAAGCTTATTTCTCCACACTTCAACTAACTGACATTAATGATATTGCCACCAGATGTCCAAAGTTAACGAAAGAGCCTTGCCGTTTGCAGACTCTGCTACAATAGGTATGTATCATGTTTCCGTAAAAGTGCTAAGATGTTGATACTAACCTTCAGTTCGTGCACATCAGAAAGATGCGTATTTTGAGTCTTCGTACCGAAGCCAAATACTGGATGTTATTCAACTAATCAAAGGTCAGCGGTATGTCAACACATATCCCGAGGAAATAACAGTGCTCACCAAATCACTTTATCTTGCCCTCACCACGCTCATAGGAGCCCGAACTCTAGGAGAAGAGTACGTAGATTTGATCTATGTCCAGAAATCAGGCACAAAAATACCCAAATTGGTACCCAGAATAGGTTTTATAGTGTCGTATGCATTGTTGCCCTACATCATAAACAAAGTGGTGAGGAGATTGCGACCCAAGCCAGATGAGGAAGAGGATGAGCTGAAGCTGAAGTGGCTCGTACGGTTCCTTTCGTCGTACCACCAAGTTTTGGATACATTATTAAATCTTCACATAGCCATTTTCTACTTCAAGGGAGAGTTCTATTCAGTATCGAAGCGTCTCTTTGGGTTGAGATACGCATTTGGACACAACAAAGACCCCAAGAAGATCAAACAAGCCGGAAATTACTCTTTCCTCGGAGCCATTATCCTCATGCAGTTTGCTGTCAAGGGCCTTATATATCTCAAAAACTATTCTGACGAGAGCAAGACAGAGAAATCGGAAGCAAATCCCGTCACAGATACGCAGAACATCGAGGATATAGGCACATTAAAAACCATCAGCAAAAGCAGCGAAACACAGGCCATCGAATTGGAAGACCCCGCCGCGCTTCCTTACATCCCTTCAAACGCCCGCTCTTGTATGTTGTGTCTTTCGGCCATGACCAATCCCTCGGCAGCCAACTGTGGCCATCTCTTTTGCTGGGACTGCATTGTAGACTGGCTCAGAGAGAACCCTGAGTGTCCATTGTGCCGTCAACCGTGTTTGGAACAGAACTTGCTTCCGTTGAGATAAAAACAACTACACAAAAAATCTATGAAACATTATAGAAACTGAATAGACACAAAGACACATTTGTTATTGTACCTTTCTTATTAAACACTCTTCTTATTCCTTGCCTCTTCCAATCTACCTCTCCGTCATACTCTGATTTTTAATCAGGCTCATCGTGTTTGTTCACGTGACGCGTCGGACTAAATCAACACGGCCACCACTGAGCATTTTGGACGCCTACATCATGTCGACAAAGCAACGATTCACGTTACCCTATTCGGAAAACAAGGCGCAGCAGGACAACATGAGTGGGGAGTACACCAAGACGCTCAAACCAAACCGGCGTCAAACCTTGGGGTCGAAAATTCATGCCTTTGCACAGCCTGTGGTGAGGCCCTTAACTGAATTTGCATTGCAAAACAAGTTGATTCTGATTGTGGTACTTATCTTAGCCGGTCTCTCGTTGCTCACGTCCATACCGTTCATTCCACACTTGAGAAGTGCCAGTCCAAAGGTGGTGATCATCTTGGCTGCCAACGAAGGAGGGGGTGTCTTGAAGTGGAAATCGCCCCAAGAATGGTCGGTGGAAAGATCGTCAATTGCCAACAAAAAACACTATGCCAAACTTCACGGCTACGGCTTGACTATCAAAGACATGACCACCAAAAAAAGATACTCGCATGAATGGAGAGAGTCTTGGGAAAAGGTCGATATAATGAAACAGACCATGCGTCAATTTCCTGATACAGAATGGTTTTGGTGGTTGGATCTTCACACTTATATCATGGAACCTCAGATCTCTTTGGAAGACCACTTTTTGAACAACCTCGACAATGCTACCTACCGTACGTTGGAAACATTCAACCCTATATCTCTCCCCACCGATATCGCCCACGCCGACTACGATCGGCCCATCGACATGATTATCACCCAAGACTGTGGTGGCTTCAATCTTGGCTCGTTTTTGATGCGTAGATCCAGCTGGTCAGAAATGCTCTTGGATATCTGGTGGGACCCTGCCATGTACGAACAGATGCACATGCAATGGGAACACAAGGAGCAAGATGCTTTGGAAACATTGTACTCCACTCAGCCCTGGATAAGAGAACGCATTGGTTTCTTGCCTCTCAGAAAGATCAATGCTTTCCCTCCTGGTGCCTGTTCAGACAAGGCCGACGACCCCCAATATTTTTTCCATAACCATGATTTTGTTATCAATATGGCTGGTTGTGAGTGGGGCCGTGACTGCTGGGGTGAGATGGAGCACTACAAGGCATTATCGAAGAAGTTTCAAAAGAGATGGTGGAAGTTTTGGGCTTAGGTGTATAAAATAAAATGAATAGAAGAAACACTGAAGTTGACCAGTCTATAAAAGAACTAGTAGAGCCAGAATAGAAGGGACAGGCTATTAGAGCCAGTAGACCAGGCCAGTAGAACCAGGCTAACAGAATTAGTCAACTAGTACCAAACTAGTAGACTATACGATTGAGCTATTAGCCTTACTCTTTTTTGTTTTGCGCACGACTCCTCAAATTTTGACGCCAAAAGACCGAGTTTATCAACCACAACAGTACATTGGTCCACATCGCTCTGGCACTTATCAAAGTATTGCTTGTACATCATGGGTGATAACTTCTGGTTTAACGACAATGCGTTTCTGAACGGTGATAACTCAGGCAAGATAAGCGACGCCAATGACGACTTCTTGACCAACATGTTCGAGACCTCGGCGCCTCCTCCGTCCGGCTCGGGCCAACTGTCGGGCGCCATGAATCCAGCAACGTTGTCTCCTATTAATCCAGACATCGGACCAACCCAATTGCTTCAGCAACAGCACCAAAATTCCCACAATCAACAGTCCCATAATCTTAGCCCCCAGATGTTCTTAAGGCAAGCCCAGCAACAGCAAGCACAACAACAGCAGCAGCAGGTTCAGCAGCAACAGGCACAGCAACAGGCACAACAACAGGCACAGGCACAGCAGCAAGCACAAGCACAACAACAGGCACAACAACAGGCACAGGCACAGGCACAGCAGCAGGCACAGCTCGAACAATCGAAAAAAGACCAGCTCCAAAAGATGAGACAGCACTACTTGCAGCAGCAAATGCTCCAGAGACAACTGTCACAACAGAATTCTCCCGCCAATGTTAACCTATTGAGCGGTATGTCGCCGCAGTCGCAAGTTATGGGCCAGAACAACGTCAATTCGGCGCGTTCTCTGGTCCCCACTCCAACCAACCATGTCCTGCTGATGAACACGCCTAGCATGGCCTCCAACCAACTCCAGCAGGTCCAAAACCAACAAAATTATGGTGCCAGCCCCAGTATGATATCTCCCCAAATCTCCTCGTTCAACCAACAAGCTCCACAACAAGTCCCCCAACAACCTCAGCAAACTCAGCTGGCCCAGCAGGTCCCTCAAACTAACCAGCAGGCCCAAAAACCTCCTCCTGTTCAAATAGCTCAGCTTCAAATCGAGCTTTTCTTGACCACGTTGTACGATTTCATGTCTCGCAGAGGCACCCCAATCACCCAACCTCCCGTTATCAATGGCAAGCGTGTAAATCTCTTCTTTTTCCATCTCATTTCCCAGAAAGTCGGTGGTCCTCAGCAGCTTGTAAAATGGGCCCAACAACCTAATAGTCCACAAGCTCAATGGCTGATCATAGGACAAAAACTTGGACTTTATGAGGGTGTCAATGTACAAGATCCCAATGTTAAGCAGCAAATCGACAGAGAAATCAGTAATTGCTATGCCAGTTTCTTGTTCCCTTATGAACAATATTCAGAGACTCCAGATGGAAGCAAAGATCTTCAAATGAGAAGATTAACGCTTCAGAAACAGCTTGCTTTGAGATACCAACAGCAGCAGCAACTGCAACAGAATCAACAGAATCAACCTCCTAATTCCGCTATGCTGAATAGATCCAATACCCCGCATGGCAATACCCAAATGTCACCCCCAATCCAGTCTCCTGCCGTTGGTGGAATACCCACCCCTGGTTTTGTACAGCAAAGCCCGAATATCTCTCAAGCTCCTACGCCTCAACAACGTAAATTATCAAGAGTAAGCAATCCTTCAAACCATAATTCTCCTGCTGCAATTCAGTCGCCGTACTTGCAAAATCAACAGGTGCAATCACGAGGAGGAAATTTGCAGCAGCAGCAACAATTAAACTTCCAGGCTCAACAAATGCTTCAGCAGAGACAGGCCCAAGCTCAGGCCCAAGCTAAGGCTCAAGCTCAAGCCAAAGTTCAAGCCCAAGCCCAAGCCCAAGCCCAAGCTCAAGCTCAAGCTCAAGCACAGGCACAGGCACAAGCACAGGCACAAGCCCAAGCCCAAGCCCAAGCACAGGCACAAGCCCAAGTCCAGGCACAAGCACAAGCACAGGCACAGGCACAAGCACAGGCACAGGCACAAGCTCAAGCTCAAGCTCAAGCATCTCAGGCCAAAGCCAAAGCATTACAGAGAGCACAGTACCAGGCTCAAGTGCAAGAAGCACAGAATGCTCAGATTCAGCAAGCCCAGCAAAGCAAACCGCCTCAACCAGGCCACCCACAAGCTCCTACAGTCGTTGACGAAGACGAAAATACCGAACCCAACGTCATCAAAAATTATGTTCCTTTCAACAAAGTTCTTGACACACATGGTGGGTATCCTATCAAGGAGATTTCACAGATCGCTAGCGAAATTGAAATTACAAAGCCCGTCTACTTGTTTGCACCTGAGCTTGGTACAGTTAATTTGGAGGCTCTTATCATGGGGCTCAAGAATTCGAGTGGGATCATCAGTGGTGAAGTTTTCAATTCTCTCAATACTTTATTAGTTACTACTTCTGATACCAATTACTCGTTCAAGATCATTGACTGTCTTGAGCTTTTGGACACTTTATCAAATCTTGGGCTAAAGATATTGAAAAAGATTACCAATGAGGACGCAAAGGAGGATCCTTATTTGTACAATGATACCAGAAAATTACCTACAAACTCCAATATTGAAGATGTCTTTAACAAATATGTGGGTAACAATGGCGGCGATTTGGTGGGTGAGGACATCAGTTACGTGGTAAACTCATTGACAGGTCAGGTTGAAATCGACGAGGATGGAGACGATGAAGATATGGAAGATTTCTTCAACATGTCAATTGCGGAGGATTCCACATCAGGTAGTCCGGATACAGTCGATGGAGATACAGGCTCACTTTCTTTCAACGCCCCTGACTACTTGGCCACACTACAGCTTTTCAAAGGTGAGAACAAGTACCATTTCAGTAAAATTCAAACCAAGAGTGCTAATGATGACCAGATCATGCTCGTTGATCTGTTGATCACAGTCACTATGATTTTGAGAAACATATCCTACGTTGATATAAATAAACCTACTGTTGCTGAAAATGAACTATTCAAGTCTTTGCTATTTGAGATTGTGAAGAAAACTGGAACCCATAGTGATAAGTTTGTGTTTCACAGAAAGAGATTATGTCTTCTTAAGGACTGTCTTTTGATGCTTGACAACATAGCCTATTTTGTGCATTTAAACAGTTTGGAGCAGGCTTTCTTGTCTTTTGTCTTGGTAAGCACCTTTGGACCTTCGTTGGAAGAGTCGGATTTTGCAATCCCATCTACCAGTCTTGAAACACATTCGTACCTTCCCTTTGGAATTGATGCACTTGCAAAGATCATTGTGCGTGAACCACATAATAGATCCTTAATGCAAGCAGTTTTGGGTGGCTCTTTAACTATAGCGGCTACTACTTATACCAATACCAAACCATTTGTTATAGATAGCCAGGACCTAGAGTTGACGAAAAAATTAGCAGTTGCGTACCTCAAAGGTGACGAAGAAGGATTTAAAGGTGGTAGACTTTTGACCAAAGCGTTTCAAATCTTCATGAGTATTATTCCTTTCGACGCAAATAGCTACGAGTTTTCTAAACTTATCTTTATGAGAGCTACAACAATAACACAATCGCTCTTTGGAGCCAAGCTCATAATCGACATGGTACCTCTTGATGAACCCAGCTCGGTTAATTGTGTTTTGAGTGTGAAATGGCTTGTCGAAAATAAAGAGCTTATTCTCAGCAACTTATCCCGGGTTTCAATAGCATTGGTCTCCGAGACTGGCAAGTTCGCCCGAGAATCCAACGAGTTCAAGGTCTTAACATTGGTCTTGGTGAAGTCGCTCATAGTGGTGAATTCGTTGGTTGGAAACTTGGTTGCTTTAGTTGAGCAACAAAACCAAAACAAGAGTCAGGGCATTCAAGATCAGCCAGACTTGTTAACCCCGCATCTTGAAAAAATCAAAAACCTTTGTAGAGTTATTCCGGATGCAAACTTGGCCTTGGATACTTATCTCGCTCCTACAATAGATTCACAATTAGGTAAAGAGGTGATTAGACTTTTAGAGTTATTGAAGGAAATCGAAAGGTTTTAATTTGGGGATCGGGTTGCTGAATTCTGTAAAAGTAGACTGTATATTTCCGACAATGTATTATTATTCCAAAACTGTATAAGGGACTACATAACCGTTTAAGTACATCGCGACACGTTATCTCATATTATTTTGTTATCAGTTTATTTTTTGGGAGGGACGGAAGTTCCCAATTAGGCTAATCATTCCCCGTCCAGATCCAGAAGCCGATAGGAAGATTAGGAGGGCCCGTAGAGATGAATATAAAGAGGGGCTTGTTTCTACGGGTACTGGGTAGATCAGTGAAGAACACAAACATTCATCATGTCTACTGCAGCAGTTCAACCCAGTTTACCACCCCCATCTAACCCCGACGAATCGATGCTCGCTGGCGAGCACACTTTGCCTGCCAGTTGGTGGAGTTCAGAAGCGGTCTATGAGCTTGAAAAGAGATCCATTTTCCACAAGTCATGGTTATTCTGCACCCACTCTCTGAGATTCACCAAGCCAGGTGACTACTATTCGTTTACCATGGCGGGACTCAACTTTTTCGTCATCAAATCCAAAACTGATGGGTCCCTCAAGGCTTTCCACAATGTGTGCCGTCACCGGGCCTATCCAGTCGTGCGCAAGGAGCAGGGCTCGACAACCGTTTTAGGCTGCAAATATCACGGATGGAGTTATTCCAGCGACGGAAAGTTGAACAAGGCTCCACACTTTGACAATGTCGAGGGATTTGTCAAGGAGGAGAACTCGTTGTATGAAATCAAGACCCACGTTACCGCACAAGGCTTGATATTCATCAACTTCGACAACAGTGAAAATGTAATGCCATTCGATGAATGGTTCGCTGGATTGAAGCAGGACTTCTCTGAGTTCGACTTCAGCGATTACGAGTACAACATGTCTTACGAGCTTGACGGCCAGTTCAACTGGAAAACTCTCATGGACGGATACCAGGAGTGCTACCACTGTCCTACTGCGCACCCCGGATTGAACAGCGCCTTCAAAATGGAGACATACAAGGTGGTTCCCAAAACCAGATACTGTCGCCACTATGCCGAAATTGTTCGTACCGATACACCACCACCACAACCCAAAACTGAAGGTAAAGATGGCTGGTTTGGCTTTGGAAAGAAGGAAGTAGCCGAAGTCTCGCAGCCAAAGAAAAAAGCTAACCCTGGAGGAGAGTTCAATGGTCTTTGGGTTTATTTGTTTCCTAGCAATGGTATCAACTGCTATTCTCCAGCTTGGTACTCTATTAGAGTTTTACCTCAAAGTGCCAAGCACACCATCTTGCAGTACGATATCTACACCAAGAAGGGATTGGACGAGGCTTCCAAAAAAGAGTTTATCGATTTTTTGCAACTAGTCGAGCTTGAAGACTTCAACTTGTGTCAACTTACCCAGAAGAACTTGGATCAAGGAATTTACTCTTCGGGATTTTTGCACCCACAAAAGGAAAGAGGGGTTTTGTTTTACCAGGGATTAGTTAGAGATATGGTCAAGGAACACTACGCCAAGGAGAAAGAGGCCGGTGCACCCATCAAGCCAGCAGCATTTGGATTCTCCTCTAAAAATAAGGAGATAGAAGAGTTGGAGGGTATTTGCAAGTCTTTGGACTGCTCCTCGAGCAAAGAGTTGGACTGGTAGAACCAGGAAACGGATGATTCAAGTAGAGATTCAAGTATATCAGTATGGACTTATAACTTCATGATTCAATAAAAAAAATAGCCTTTTCATAGCGACGAGTAGATAGTCAGCAGACCCTCTCTTAGACTTAGATGTACATTTATCTGTTTTTTGTATTTTAATTTTATTTAGGTGCCACCTCTACTATTGGTTTGTCATGCTTTACTAGTAATTTATATTAACACTATTTAAGTTATCTTTATGTCTATGTACTGAGACCGAGCTTGTCCATTCTGACTTGCACGGCGTTTCTATGAGCCTCCAAACCTTCGACGGCTGCCAAGGTCATCACCGCCTTACCTATGCTTTTCAATCCCTGTTCAGTAACGTCTTGAGAGGTGATGAACTTTTGGAATGTGGCAGTATTCACTCCCGAATACTGTCTGGCGTATCCATAGGTAGGTAAGGTGTGGTTGGTTCCACTAGAGTAGTCACCACAAGATTCTGGAGACAACGAGCCCACAAATACCGAACCGGCGTTTTCAATGTAGTCGGGAACAAAGCTGGCAGCGTTGTCGATTTGAAGAATCAAATGCTCAGGTGCATACTTGTTAGATAATTCAAACGCTTGCTTGTAGTTTTCGACCAACAAGGTGTAGGAATGGGCCAAACACTTGGCCACAATCTCTTTTCTAGGTAACACAGCAGCCTGGCGCTTGACAGCTTCTTGGAATTCCTCCAACTTCTTCTTGGATAAGCCGACACCAATCAAGATCACTTGAGAATCAATACCGTGTTCAGCTTGCGACAACAAGTCACTGGCCACGAAATCGGCATCGGCGTTTTCGTCGGCAATAACCAACACTTCCGATGGTCCTGCAGGCATATCTATAGAGCACAATGCCTGGGTATCGTTTTGGACATACATCTTGGCAGCAGTGACGAATTGGTTACCTGGACCCAAAATCTTGTCACATTTGATGACACTTTCAGTACCATAAGCCAATGCAGTCACAGCCTGAGCACCACCAGCCATCACTATTGCACTTGCGCCAATCTTGTGAGCAACATAGACAACTTCAGGGGTCAATTTACCGGTAGCACGGGCTGGAGGCGAGGCCAACACAATGTTCTTACATCCGGCAACCTTGGCTGGAACTCCTAACATCATCGCAGTAGATGGCAAAACAGCAGTTCCTCCTGGAACGTAAAGACCCACGTTCTCAATAGGCTTGGCGAAACGAGAACAGAATACTCCTGGAGAAGTTTCCAATGTCATGATCTTTTCTTTTGGCAACTGAGCAGCGTGGAACTTCTCTATATTGGACACCGATATGTCAATGGCATCTTTCATGTCCTGGGAAATTTGCATCAATTCTTCAGGGAAAGGGGCTTTCAACACAGGGGTCTCGAGCTTAACACCATCGAATTTGGCGGTGAGCTCCAACAAGGCCTTGTCACCGTTCTTCTTGACATTTTCAATGATAGGCAATACCAATTTCATGATATCAGCAGTCTTTTGAACTGGTCTGGTCAAGGCCTTCTCCACTGGTTTAAGATCCGAAGATGGGCCTGCTTCAATGACTTGCATGGAAAAGTCAAGCTCGGCTGTTTCTGGTTTAGTTTCTGGTTTAGTTTCTGGTTTAGCTGGTTCTGTGGAAATGTATGCTGGTTTGGCATCGCCCTTTCTACGAGTAACCTTGAGACTCTTGATATCTAAATTACGCTCAATATCGGCCAATCTGACACCATGTTTAATACACCAAACCATCGCAAAATAAAACAAGTCAGCACATTCCCAAGCCACTTCGTCCTGATTGTTGGATCCTCCAGCTTCGATTAATTCGTCCAATTCTTCTTTGAGTTTGGCTACCAATAATTTCTCGTCACTGAAAAGTCTCTTGGTGTAAGACCCTTCAGGAGCCGACTTAATTCTGCTGGCAAGGGTTGAATCGAGTTTACCCAAACCTGTTCCAACACTGTCTTGGTTCTTCAACTCACCGTCACCGAAACAAGTAAAGTTATTGTCCAAGTGGCAGAATCCAAGTCCTTCTTTGGGTTCGACTACGAACTTAACCACGTCAGAGTCACAGTCCTTTTCCAACTTGACAAGCTTCTGGGTGGCTCCACTAGTCTTTCCCTTGTACCACAACTCAGAACGACGCTTACGCGACTGGTAAACACCCACTTTTTCAGCAATAGCGGCCTTGATAGACTCACCCGAAGAATAAACCACTCCTAATGCAGTGTAGGAAGGAGCTGGGGTGGTGATCAAGGTGGTGTATAAGCCGTCAGCGCGGTCTGTAGTGAGGGTAGACACGAAGATGTCACCAACTGAAAGCTTGGTTTCTTCGGTACTGGCACTGGTCGATAATTTTTCAGCTGCAACAATTAAGAAGTATCCATCCACAGCCAATTGGTTGGCTTTGTCCTGAGATAACTGGGATTCCAGCTTGACATAAACAATTCTGTTACCGTCTTGACCATAGTTGGCCAAATTCTCAGCCGATAATGCCTCTTTGTACACAAACGACGAAGCAGATTCAAGCCACTGGCTGTCTACCTGAGGCTTATCAAAAGTAATTGCAAATCTATTGCTAGGCAAACCTAGGTTGGAAATAAATGCCGTAGCCTGTGCTTCGGTAACGTGAAGTTGTCTTACACCAACATTCAATAATCCAATCACAGTTTCGTCGTCAACTTTCTCATTGCTGATATCCACATCAATTGCAACAGAGTTGGGAAACTGGTGGAGGAAGTGTTTGTTTAATTTGACGGCGGAGAAAGGTAACAAGAGTTGGCCTACTAAGCCTAGTCTAGATATCGCTTCCGAATCGCTAGGATTCACGATAGGTAACAACGGGAAAGTCATGGTGGGTAGAGAAGAATTATACTGACTCGTGAAAAATGCCCGTTATCTGAGTCATTGACAGCTAGATTATGTAATAGATCAGGTTTATTGTCGTGCAGTCACCATTTTGACTCTACTACATATATGAATTGCAAGCGTTCGGATGAGTGATTACATGGCTAGGGTTATTTGGCAAATATATTTGTTATAATGTGTAAATTTAAAGTAGGTTTGTGGTGTAGAATAGAAATTAGGACTTGGAACTGGTAAACCTCACAGAACACTTGTGCCTTCAATGCCACCAGACAACCATGGATCTGCTTTTCGCAGTCTAGAATGCTCATTTACCGACTTCTTTCTACTCTTATGATCCATTAATCGTTCTATTGCTCATTACTTATATACAAACTAAAAGCTGAACTCGCCCTTGAACTGGTTCAAGTCCATTCCGGGCTTGACCAATTCTACCAAATCACGTCTGTCCATGGCAATAAAAGCTCTCTTAAGTGTTTCAGTCAAAGAAGTGGACTGGTTGTGATTTAAAGTGTTCGTAGCGCCTCCTTCTGCTACTCCTTCAACTTGATGCATCGATAAACCACTCAACAAGTGCTCGGCTGCTTCCTTGTAACATCCGATGTTGATACACGAAACTCCCAAGTTGTAACGAGCTCTTACAAATGTTGGCTTAAGCGAAAGAGCCTTGAAGTATGCGTCGACCGCTTCTTCAGATCTGTTGGAGTTAGCAAGGGAAGCTCCCAACCGGTTCCACAACACAGGGTCATCAGGTTTGATGGTCAAAGCTGCCTTGAAGCAGTCTATCGTCTTGCCAAAGTCTTCGTTGGCATAGAATAAAACCCCCAATCCCATCTGGACATCAGGATCCATGTTAGCTTGGTTGGGTGACAATTGAGCGGCTTTGATAAAGAGCTCCGTCACACGCTTGTTGAGAGAAAACCTGTCTTCATCAGTAATGGCAGGGTTTTCCTGGCGGGCTTTTTCAGAGATTTGTGGGTACTTGGTGGATATCCATCTTTCAAGAGTAGCAAATGCTGCATTGTCGTAGCCTTCATTGATGTATGAGATGGCCAACGACATCAAAGCCTCGGAGTTCTCAGGATGTAATTCCAAACACCTTTCCAAGGCAGAAATACCGGCGATTTCCTTTTCGTTTTGAGTTTGGACTTCTCCTAATTTGAGCCATGCTTCAATGTGGCCCTCGTTTTGTTGAATAGCTGCTTCGAACGCCAACGCAGCTTCGGAAAGTTTGGCTCCATTCTCCATCAATTGCAACCCGATTTCGTAAAGATCAGTTTCTTTGGGCATATCCAAGAACTGGTTATGCTTCTGGTCTTCGAATTTGTAGTCTCCAAAGTGGGCTCTGGTAGAAGCATACCTGGCAAAGTCCTTTTCCCACTGACTCATATCAGCAGGAAGCGGTTCGCGCTGGGTGTTCTTGAAATCTTCATATTGCCGTGAAATAAAGTCGCTCTCCACCGCCTCCAGATTGAGTCCATCCCATACTTCTTGGAACGTAGCCTGGTATTTGTCATCAATGACGAACTCAGGCGACTCCGCACGATCAATTGCTTCGGCTTCGGCTTCCTTTGCCGCGCTGGTCAACTCTTCGATCTCCTTGAATTGGTTATCCCAATCCACCTGTGGTTCTTGGGATACTTGAGCATTGGCTTGGGCAGGCTGTTGTTGCGCTAAACCACCACCCATCATCGACATACCGCTTCCCATCATGGGGCGGTACCTGTTCATCATCATAGATGGCATGGGACTGTACTGGTATTGCAGGTTTTGTTGTATTTGAGGTGAGTTCGTCTGAGCGTCCATGGGCTTGAAATCAGCGGCCCACTGGGCATTAGAGGGGCTTTCCACGCGGCCCAGGACTTGACTTATGGTAGCAGGACTATGGCTGTGAAATTCAGAGCTCCATTGCTGGTTTTTCTGTTGGTGGACTCCTCCGGGACTGCCCCCACCTTGGATCATGCCTAGCTCGTGTCTCATTGGCTGGAACTGGAAAACCAGCTGGCCCAGTGCTCCTCCTCCATTCATAAACTGCTCCATGTTCTGTCTTTCCCGAGCACTCATCAAATTCTCGTTTTTGAATCCAGATCCTTGAATAGCTCCGAATTGTCCAGCGCTTTGGCGCTGTAGTGATCTATCTTCTTGGGTATGCTTATTGAACTGGGCGATCGCATTTCCGTTCACCGAACAGTCGGCTCCTCCTCCGACAAATGACATGGTATATTCCGTTCTTCTTTGGTTGAAATACTAACTATACTATGGTATTACCAGATAACTAATCTGGAGAAAGACTCTTATAAATCATGGTCAGTACTCGGCTGTATGCAGGCGACTTTTTCACGTGCGGGTGCGTTGGGCGGGGGAAATCCCGCTCACTGTGTGGGGCATGACTGCGATACCGTGGAAGCGAGGATGCGGTGGCTGCGAAAAAACTCATGACGGAAAGGCTACAGTCAAAAATCAGCTACGAAAGAATGAAGGTATAGGTAGATGAGTGGCTATAAAGTGCTCGATTAGCTCTCCACAACCAGGTGAGAGTAAAAGAAGCTCATGAGTTTACTTTTTCGGCATATGTCGATCCTCGGTATCTTATCAATAGTACCAGACGTAGCTTCTTCGGTACTCAAGAATATTAGCTACTTTTGCAATGATACCTTAGTCTCCCATGGAAAATTGGCTTATTTAGTTTTGATGTGGCCATAAACATTTGGCCCTCGAATGTATACAAAGCACTAGTGTCATATACGAGATCAGTGGGAAGTGAGGCCACCAAGTAACCGGCTAATATAGTCAAGAATGGTTAATGATTCTGCATTAACTAATGGCCCTGAGTATCAGCCAAACAACCATCCTTACTAGCATTCCCCCGTCGTCAGAAATCTCTCACAAAGCTGTGCTGTCTATCTTTCGCAACAGTGTTTGTGGTTGCATTGGTGCCTTGACATATGGTTTATTTCGAGTGCTTAGCTTAGCTGCAAAAATACCCTTTATAGCCCTTTGTGACAAGCTTGAAACCTGCGTCAAAATACCCGTTCGAAGCAGACAACGCTACAAATCAAGAGCTAACAATTTAATCTACAGTACAATTTGTACAAGTGTGGAACACGCCCGGATAGAGATAGGCGTTGCGATGTTCGCAAAATTACTTACTAATGGCCAGATACAATCGTACGTTTTCTTTATTTATTGTGAAAAAAATAGAATGGTGCTGAAGAATTGTAATTACGCATATAGCAGTCAAGTTGAGCTTGGTAGTGGGAGTAGACTAAGTTATTAAATGCCACTACACCCGGTCGAATACACGTTACATCGCGGGGTCTTTGTATGGGATCCCTGGACGGAAATACCGTAACTTGTCCTCGGAAGCGAGCTCGGAAAAAAACTTGGAATTTTTATCTCGGATAATTCGAATCTGCGACTACTTTTTCAAGATAACGCTAGTAGCATTTTTTTGCGGCAACCATTTTACAATAGTTATTGCGAGAATAATAATTTATTTTTGGGCAATTACTCTATAATAGTCATTGTGAGAATGTCATACGTTATTTCATTACTATACAAGTTGTGAAGTCTCGATCTAATGATGAGCCTTTGGAGCATTTGGCAATTCGATTAAAGACTTCTTGATGGCGTCAACACCCTTCAATAAATCTTCTTCTGAAATGACCAATGGTGGGGCCAATCTGATGATGTGATCGTGGGTTGGCTTAGCTAACACACCGTGGTCCTTCATGACCAAACACAAGTCCCAGGCAGATCTACCGTTGGTCTTGGTGTCGTCAATAACAATGGCAGACAACAAACCCTTACCTCTGACTTCAGAGATAATTCCGCCAAACTCAGCACGTAATTCTTCAAGCTTGGTCTTCAACAATTCACCCAAACGAGCAGATCTTTCAACCAAGTTTTCGTCCTTGACGACTTGCAATGCAGCAATAGCAACACGACATGCCAATGGGTTACCACCGTAAGTAGAACCGTGCGAGCCAGGTTCCAAGGTCAGCATGATTTCTTTGGATGACAAAACAGCAGAAACTGGCAAGACACCTCCCGAGATGGCCTTACCCAATAAAACGATATCTGGCTTGACACCCTCGGAGTGTTCGTAACATAACATCTTACCGGTTCTTGCGACACCAGTTTGGACTTCGTCACAGATCAACAAGACGTTGTGTTTACGACACAAGTCTTGGACTTGTCTCAAGTAGTCCTTTGGTGGAACTACAATACCGGCTTCACCTTGGATTGGCTCCAACAAGATGGCGGAGATCTTGTCACCGGCATTGTTGAAGGCCTTTTCGACATCTTCAATGACACCGTATCTCAACAAAGTTCCAGCTGGTTCGCCTGGAATCTGTGGACCGACACCGTTCAAGTAAGGACCGAAGTTGGTTCTGGCATCTGGATCAGTAGACATGGAAATAACTCCCAAGGTTCTACCGTGGAAGTTGTTAGAGGCGGACAAGATGATGGCTTCGCCTTCAGGAATACCCTTCTTGACGTAACCCCATCTTCTGGCGAGCTTCAAACCGGTCTCAACAGCTTCAGAACCAGTGTTCATTGGCAACACCATTTCGTAGTTGAAATATTCAGTAATGTACTTGGCATAGACACCAAACACGTCCGAGGAGAAGGCTCTTGAGCACAAGGTCAACTTGGAGGCTTGATCGACCAAAGCCTCTATGATCTTAGGGTGACAGTGACCTTGGTTAACAGCAGAGTATGCAGATAAGAAGTCCAAGTATTCCTTTCCTTCTGGGTCCCAAACGTGGGCGCCCGAGGCTTTGGAGAACACTACCGGTAATGGGTGGTAGTTGTGAGCAGAATACTCATCTTCGTATTGTTTGGCAACTTGGGATGTAACTTGGAAGCTTGGGTTAGACATTGTGATTAGCGCTGATACTTGAATCAAATTTTCTGACCTTCTAGGCAAACTTTCCACACGTTTATATACTTTAATTGATCGGTGTCTACTGCCTATAGGCCACATAGTGTGGGGCCCAGAACGGCACTCGACGCCGGCGCGCGCCAAGGGCAATCGAATGCGAACGGAGTTTTAGCGCGGGGGAAACGGCTGGGTGACCTATAAAGATATGCCTGAGGCATGATTAGTTTACTTGACGAGTCAGAACTTATGAGGGCTTATTGTTTATTTACGTTTAGTCATGATCCAGGTGGGGTCTGGCGGGTTAGTCTTGAGTTTTTGTAGTTCGGTTGAAATTAAAGAAGGGAAAGGGGAATCACTGGACGGAAACTGACCAGGCAACTATATCGAACACCTACTATTCTAATCAGACCATAGCTAGCGGGATCGTGGGCCCGGATTTTTCAACTTAAAATTTTTTTCGTCCATTTTTGCACCCAATTCTACCGGAGGTTTTCTACCATACACGCGCATATCTATATTGGCAATACCTTCAATTCTGTAAACATTCTTTTATCTTCTGTTATCCCCACTTTATTAAGTCATTAGATTTAATCAAATGGATCACTTTCGGCCCTGTAAGACGTAAGTAATGAGAGCTACATGGGAGAGTTGGCTAGTGTGGTCAGTCTTTTTGGTACTATATTACTGTCCTCAAATATTACAGCCTTACTTCTATCATAAACTCATCCGAATACAATCTTCAGCAACTCTTCCAAATTCAATTCTTCAGACTCTTCTTATCATATACTTGCATGTCCAAGTTCATTGCTGGATGCAGTCCATTTTCGGTGCGCGCACACCTTCAAGTAAACAAATTGACCAGTAAATGGAGCTGACCAGGCAAGCACAAGTAAACAGCAACATGAGCCATAAAAGACAAATGAAAAAAGCCCCAGAGTCCCCAGGAGACGAGTCCAACGTGTCAGGTCTCGCGACTCTTGGGATGAGAATCAGAAAAGCCGTATCGGAAGGGTACAACGTTCCGGCTCAACCACAAGGGATCAGAAGCAACATCCAAAGAGTTCCCTTGCCAAATCATATGAACCAACCTCCATCCTTGACCAGCGACGGATCTACATTAGACTCGTCGACTTCAAGTTTGGGCGAGTGGGACAGTCGTTACAACATTCAAAACACACCCTTACAGGTGTTGCCTGCTGCCCAAGGAAACAAGCGTAAACATGAGAACGTGGATGATTTGAACCTATACAAGCAAAAATATGGCGACCTTGTGTTCAACGACGATTTTTAACCTGATGTGCTGGCGCCCCAGGAGTATACAACGTGACAATAATGTACAAATTTCCAGATGTTTTCGATTATAATGTAGAAAAAGGTTGTAGTCCAAGGAAGAGACCAGCCTCAATATGTAGAAAAATGAGCATGTAGTTCAAGGTAATATACTCGGCAAAATGTGCTGAATAGGATATATTTTACAAAGATGCCTTAGTGGGGAGGTCAGCTCAAGGACTGCTTCAGCTATGGATGTTTAGCATAATTTCAATCCTTAGGCATTCAGTGGGCCAGCTCCGGCGAGATCTTTGGTATTCGCAAAAGACGAAGTGCCACTGCCTCTGCAAATTGATTAGATGTAGTTCTATCAAGTACCAATTACATTCGGGTCATTAGAGCTCGAAAATAAGAATTCGTGGTGCTGCTTATTTGAATCCACTAGTCCGCATCTGCCTGTCCAGACTCGAATTTGCACCCAAATTCAAGTCACCCTACACTTTTCTCTTCCACTTTTCTGTAATTGGGTAAGTATATGGTACCAACTACTCTCTCGATCGGGTAAGCACCGCACAGTCCGTACAGTGTTTCGCAGTATAGTATAAGTATAGCCCAGTACACTTCTCTTCCCTGCTCTTCGTGCTAAAATTGGAACAGTATCACGTGCCACTTCGCCTGAAATAATTCAGATCAACCGTCTGACAACACCACCCCTTTGAGGACACTAACTATGCCCACGACGGTGTGGAACCATTTATCAAGGCCCTTTGTGAACCTCACGGTCAAAGAAAGAGCCCTACAGCTTGTGAGGCTTTTTTCTTCGGTCCTCACGCTATTATTATGCCTTTCGCTCCTCGTTGGGCCACTCGTCACCAATACCATGTACATTGGAAGGATCAACTGCGCCCATCTTGATGTCTCCTATGGACTATACAAGTCCTTGAGGACGTCAGTTTCGAGTTCATCCAATATTCTCGATTCTTCCGACGAAAGAATCAGGTATCCCGTGGATCTGACCCTTACAAACTCTGAAATATCCATCCTCACAGAATATGCCCTGGCCCAAGTGGCAAATGCTCCTCAGTATATCCTCACTTCGTTATGGAGTTGGTGCTACGGAAACTACAACATCACACAGTACGTAGACTCGCATGGGACCACGAAAACTAAAGTGCTGGACCAGGTCTTGCATTGCCTGAGGATCAACAAGCTGTTTGTATTTGACTACCGAGCTGAACTAGAATTTGTGGGACTACAGAGTATTTTGGCATATGCGCTACAATCTCATGAGAGCGATCCAAAGTATCAAAGCGATGTCAGCGCGCGAGACAAGAAGTATAAATTGGTTCCGCCGGCCATTATCACCGGAGGATTGTTACAACTCATCGTAGTGGTCATCACCTTAGTTATCTACAATAATCGGGGCTCGGCCAAGGACCTCAGCAAGATTCCCAGCTTGGTGTTTAATGTCATGGCATTGTTAACGGTGGCATCGACGTTGGCCCTTACTATTGGGGCAGCCATTATATCCAATTTGTTGATTGTAATCAGGACGGAAATGAGCAAAACGTTGGGTTCTTTTGGAGTCTCGCTCAACATGGGCAGAGTATGGTTTCTGTTGTTGTGGATTGCGCATGGCTTTTCCGTTTTGGCGATGCTAACGTGGGCAGCCCCAGTTTGGTGTGCCAATCCCGAGGATGACGACGAGGATGATTATGAGCAGTTCCACTATTCTAATCGTCGTAGCTATGTTCCCAGACGTAAGACTACCGAAACCTTCACCGATGCCGATCCGTTCCACGACGATACCGACATTACCTCTGATCAGACACCGGTTGAGCCTCTCGAAAATCCAACTAAGATGGGCAAGATGAGACGGAGTTTGCATAATCAAAAGAAACGCTTAAGTGGCTTGAGACTAAGTGGATCAGGCAGGCCTGATTCTCAGCACTCCGATGGAGAACTTGCCAATCTTATTGATGACGAAGAACATCCCAGCCATCGGTTTTCATTTGCCAAAGGAATGTTCAATATTCACAATTCACACGAAGCCAAGAACGAAGAAGAGCTTCGTATGTTGGGAAAGTCATTGTCCAAAAAATCGCTGGTTCGTCGTATGAACACCAAGACTTCGAGAGTTCAGGTAGAGCCATTAATTCTCGAAGAAGAACAAACAAGAAAACTCTTGTATGAAGGTCGCGATAAGTTTGATGTGTACCGCAGCCAAAGCAATTTGAACCATTACCGTGAAGAAACTTACGATGGATACGGCACGTCATCGGCGTCCAATCACCCAATGGTATCTCCATTGCCTGAAGCAGAACCCTACAATGGACATCGAAACTTGATCCCTAGGCCCCAACAAAAGCCGGCAACATCAAGCAAAAGCCACAGCTTTGACGATCAGCATTCGTATACGTCCATTTTGGATCCCGAAGAAATTGATCTTCTAAACAGTGAGCCAATAGACCAATATAGAAATTACTACCCTCACTAGTACCTACACAAGTATAGACATATTAGGTATATAGCAATATCAACATAAGAGTGAAATTAGTACAAGTATCTATGGATTTTTTTTGAAGCATTTCTGTGATTGAATAATGAATCGTTACAATCTACTTGTCAATTATATTTGCAGTCGCACAATTGCACCTCGATTTCCTCGCTAATTTACGAGCTCGCCACAGACTCTATTTCCACGAACCATATACCATTTTAAGACTGGGGTATACTGACCTCATGTGACGAGAGACTGTACCATACTACCTGCCTCATTATAGCTTCTCTCTCCACTGTCCCCACCCAATCGCCTGCATTTCACCCGCCCATTCCCCCGCGTTGCGAGCACGGCTAGACAACGACTGCTCGAACAATTGCTAACAAACAATTTCCATCTGTGCCAAGAAGAACTCGTCGTATACTTAGTAGCCTAAATCAACAGTCGCTGGTCGTGCCACGGCTACTTAGAAACTTTCACATCTGTACAAAAAGGTGCTCTATAGTGTACATAGTGTTCTAGTGTTCTAGCGTTCTAGCGTTCTAGCGTTCTACAGTGTAGATCCTCTCCGTTTGGTCTGCCCCGCCCGCTAAGCCTCACGTCCCCGCGTGCGATTTTCAATAAATCGGCTCCATCTCCACAAACACACACAAATCTCCTCCAGTCACCCTCTCCCGGTCATGTCCTCAAAATTAGAGCCAGACCCGAGTCGTCAACACAAGCTGACTGCCCTAGATCACCAGACCGTGGCAACAATGAGGACGTCTCCTGATAACTACAGTAACGAAGCTGAGGGCACCAGTAACGGCACCAGCCAGTCCAAGTACGATGATCTCGAAATCTCGGTTGAAGATAACGGACCCAATATGATGGACGACTCTGATCCCTTGGATCACAAATGGTACTCGTCAGGCCGCTGGCTGGCTCGGACGCTAATCCTTTTTTCGTTTGTGTTGGCACTTCTAGTGTGTATCCAAAACTTTCTTGGCACTTTTTCCTGTACCAACGACAGCTTCACCCACTGCTATTCCCAGTACACGCTTCGGTTTCGCGATACCTCGGAGTCCAGAGCATTATTATCTGGTGCGCGGGAAGGTCTCCGCATGGCCAGTTATTTTGCCAAAGACTTTAGCGTCACCCTCAACGACGGCCACAGACTCAGTGAAAAAATCAAGTATATCGATACTATCGACACTTTTACCAACAGAAACGTCTACAAGTTCAACTTCCATGGGTTTTGTAGACAGCCGGTGGTGTCAGGCAAGGACTCGTGCACGTATATCAACGGGCTTGATGTGTTTGGATCCTTGGTCAAAGATGTGGGTATACAGTTGGGAGTAGTTTCAAACGCCGAAGATCCTCTTGACGTCGGGACCTCGCTTTCAACCGCGTATTCACTGTCTGTCGTTACTTTGGAGCAGTTCTTTGCTCCCAAAAAGAGTTCTGATACTCGGTCAGACAAAGTTAGCGGTGACGAGGCTGAAAAAGCCAAAGAAGGTTACTTTGCAAAAGCCAGGCATATGCACGAATTCGGCCATTTCATGGCTATAACGTCCACAGTATCGATAGTGGTGTCGGTAATACTACTCATGGTGCAGGGAAACATTCTTCTAGCACTCAATTCCAGCCCCAGTCTTCAACTTAACGTACTCAAAATTGTCATAGCGCCCATGCTCTTGGCATTTGTCCAGTTAATACTATCATTGACAATTGTGTTTGGTGAAATGCGATTCTACCTTAAAATGACCAGATTCTTTGAAAGCTTCCCTATCGCCGATTTTGCTCGGGGCCTGGGTTTCTACATCGTTATATCGACTACATTACTCAACGTTGCGTTGCAATCATCGTTGATTATGATCTATTATAGAAAATAGTACTTAATTTAGTTTTCGTAAACTGCTTTAAAAGCCTGGTCGAGATCGGCAATGAGATCGTCGATAAATTCGGTACCCACCGAAACACGAATCAAATCACGAGTGACTCCAGAGTCGATCTTTTCCTCGTCAGATAATTGTTGGTGGGTGGTGTACCATGGAGCAATAATCAAACTCTTGGAGTCACCGACATTGGCCAAGTTGGTGAAAAGTTTGAGTTGGTCCACAAATCTAGGAGAAGCTTGTTTGAAAGGATCGGTAGAATCGGTCTTGATATCCTTGACTCCAAAAGAAAAGGCTCCACCAGCAAGATCAGGGTTGACCAAGTATTTCTTACCACGCTCATGGTTTTCGTGTGATGGCAATCCCAAGTACGAGACCCAGCTCACATAGGGAGACTTTTCCAAGTATTGGGCAAGTTTCAAGGCATTGTACGATTGACGTTCGACACGAAGAGACAAGGTCTCCAAACCTTGCAAAAGCAAAAAGGCGCCAAATGGGTTCAAAGCAGGTCCAATGTCTCTCAACCATTCGACTCTAACGTGGCCTAAATATGCTTCCTTGCCAAGCGCTTCGTTGAAGACCAAGCCGTGGTAACCTTCAGAAGGTTGCGACAAGTGTGGGAACTTCTCTGGATAGTCAGCAAATGGAAAATTACCAGAATCAACAACTACACCGGCGATAGTAGTACCGTGACCTCCAATCCACTTGGTTGCAGAGTGAACCACGATATCAGCACCATGATCAAATGGACGCACCAAGAACCCTCCTGCACCGAAAGTGTTGTCTACAACAACAGGAACACCCTTGGCGTGGGCGATCTTGACGATCTTTTCGAAGTCTGGAATGTTGTATTTGGGGTTACCAATGGATTCAAGATAAACGGCCTTTGTTTTGTCGTCAATCAACTTTTCAAATTCTTCTGGTTCATCTCCCTTGACGAATCTAGTTTCAATTCCAAGTCTTTTGAACGAAACCTTTAATTGATTGTAAGTACCACCGTACAAGTAGGTTGTAGAGACAATATTGTCGCCGTGGTTAGCCAAACCTTTGAGAGCAAGGAACTGAGCGGCTTGACCGGACGAGGCGGCAACGGCACCAATTCCGCCTTCAAGAGCAGCAATACGTTGTTCGAAGATATCGACAGTAGGGTTACCAATACGAGAATAGATGTAGCCGGGAGTTTCTAAACCAAACAATTCTGCACCATGTTGCGAGTCTTTGAATGCAAATGAAGTGGTGGCGTAGATTGGAGGTGCTCTGGCACGAGTAGACTCGTCAACAGATTGGCCTGCGTGTAATTGAAGTGTATCGAAGTGCGAAGGCATAATTTAATACGGCTGTGTAGTGCTGAACCCTACCGTAAATTGAGGCTTCAGCCCCATATATATACATTATTACGGCCTGATCTCAAGCGAGTTGCAGCAATTGATAGCACGTGAGCACGCATCAATGTGAGGATATGTGGCGTTTTAGAGCGTGCGCCAACAACCTCAGCTCAGTTTTTCGTAAATACCGGCCTGGTGGCTTAACCACATCACGTCACCGAGCGACACAATTGAGAAAAAAGAGTTGGGGCCACATCCATGAAACAATGTCTTGGGACTACCGTTAAAGGCGAGCCCTGTAAGATCAAGACTGATAAGGGCTACTGCCACTACCATACCGGCCAGGCGCGCTCGCAACTGCGGGGTTCGCCCCAACACCCTGCCACAACCAGATCTACCGTCGCGGTACCACTAAACCCCGATGGATCGGGCAAAAGCTCCGGTACTAAAAATAAGGGTGGGTTCATTTACATATATACTTACGCCAGATTGCTTGAAGACGACAAGCCATGGCTCAAAGTCCAGAATATACCGGGAACTCGTGCCAGTAAACAAAACAAGCTCATTCCGTTCAATGCCGCCAAATCAGACTACATGTTGGTGAAGATCGGCATGACTACCCAGACCGTTGCAAAACGCTTGAGGCAGTGGCAGGAAAAGTGTCGCCACAAAATCGTGGAAATCCTGCCGCCCACAAGCGTCCTCGCGACCAACCCCTCTGTGGAGTCAGTTTCGCGACTTCGAGCCATGTTTTCCAAGCTCTCCCTAAAAAACTCAAGTGCTGCCAAACCCCACAGTATGCGCACGTTCCAGCCCGATCAAAGGGGTTGGTACAGTCCTCACAATGTGGCCGAAGTTGAGGCCCTGATCCATAAGCAGCTTCGCGCTCAATACGGCTATGGCGATATACAATGTACAGGTTGCAAAAAAGCCGACAAATCAGGACCACAATACAATATCCACATTGAGTGGTTCCTAATTCCGAAATCGCACTTACGCCATGTGTTCCAATTGATTGATACTACTTGTTATCAATTAAACTATACTAATACAAAACAATACACAGACACTTCAACCTGTTCAAGTGCTTAGATGCTTAGGTGTTCATATAAGTGGATGGGTCAATACCTTCCTCAGGGAATTCGGTGATTTTGACATCGAATCTGGACTGGATTTTCTCCAACACTTCTTCGTCTTCCTTGGTAGAAACCAAAGAAACGGCCAAACCCTTGGTACCAAATCTACCAGCTCTACCAACTCTGTGCAAGTATTGGTCAGCTTCGTTTGGCAAATCGTAGTTGATGGCCAAGTTGATTCTTTCAATATCAATACCTCTACCGAAAACATCGGTAGAGACACAAATACGCTTGTTAAATTCCTTGAACGACTTGTATCTTTCGATTCTTTCCTCTTGTGGCAAACCAGAGTGAACCGCAATGGAAGGGAAGTTACAAGCACACAACAACTTGTTCAATTCGTTGGCTCTTTGGGTAGATTTGACGAATATAATCACTTGGTTGAACTCCAATGAATCCAACAAGTCAGATAACTTTCTATTTTTTTCTTTTTCATCCAACTTGATGTAGTATTGTTGTAAACCGTGCAAGGTCAACTTGGCTTCATCGTCAACGTAAATTTCCAATGGATTTTGCATGAATTTTTTACAAACTGGTCTAATTTCTTGAGACAAGGTGGCAGAAAACATCATCACTTGCTTTTGGTGAGGAGTGTTACGGAAAATGTCTTGCACATCTCTTCTCATGTCAATGGATTCCAAGACCTTGTCACACTCGTCAATAACAAACGACTTGACGTTGCTCAATCTAATGGCTTTTTCGTTGACCAAGGCGTGTAATCTACCTGGAGTGGCAACAACAATGTGAGGACAAGTGTCCTTGCTCTTCAACTTTTCAATGTCTCTCTTGATTGGAGTACCACCGTAGAAGACTTCGGTCTTGACATCTGGCATGTACTTGGAGAATCTGGCATATTCATTTCTGATTTGGTAAGCCAATTCTCTGGTGTGACAAATGACCAAGGTGGAGATTTCTCCTGCAACTGGGTCTAATTGTTGCAAGGTGGATAAAACGAAAACGGCAGTTTTACCCAAACCAGACTTGGCTTGACATAACACATCAGTACCCAAAATGGATTGTGGAATACAAACTTGTTGAACTAAAAATGTTAGTGGGGAAATTCTGGGGAATCATGGCGTGCACACGCGTTGACATCCGTCGCTAAATCATAACAGCAACGGTGCTGGCTGTTGGCAGACCAACAAGACAGTAGCGGCAGCAATTGGCGCCATCAAGGCGTAATTTCGCCATCAAGGCGAGATTTATTGCGCGTAATAAATCCCAGCGAGGAAATTGTTGATGTATTATCTGTCAATACACTTTAATGCATGGGTAATGGCCGAGGACTTATCTTGTTGGACGCGTGTTTATATTGAATACGAACCTTCTGATGGATGTTCGAAACCACAATCACCAATAGCTCTCAACAACTCTGGTTTCAACAAGAAATCTCTGAAACCAGTGGCGTGGATACCAACGTAGGAACCTTTCTTGTCAGCTTCCTTGTCGTCGTTGGCCTCACCAGCACCGGAGGTGGTTGTGGTGGATGGAACGGCAATTTCTTCGGAGTCCGAGTAGTCCAATAATTCTTCTTGTCCTTCGTGAGACATGGTGATCGATATGTTCGTTGGTTGACAGTGGTGGTTGTGACTTTTCAGCTGGCGAGTTTTTTTTCATCGACAACATGGTCGTGCACAGCTCGGGAAATGGTACGGGTCTGTGCACGACCTGTCATGACCATCAAGAGGGCCCAGTTTTGGGTGGGGCTTTGGACACCAGCAGTCATGATGAATAGAGTGTTGTTTCAAGTACGCAAGCAGTGCACCAGTGGCGTGCGGGCTTTTCCCCGTGCCTCAGGGATTTCCAGGCCGTTTTCCACCAGCATGGTGTCTCGCAAAGACATCAATGAAGAGCAAGCCGCAACTCTCAACAAGTTCGCCGAGACATTGAAGAGCAATCCCGAGTTACTGCGTTTGTTGGACGGATTCCAGGGTCTTTTGGCCGAAAAGGGTATCACTACAAACGGACAACCTCCATCAATGACCCAGATGATGAGAATGCTTGCTGACAAAGATATCCGTCAGCACTTGACCCAATTGAAAGACGTTTTACAGGCCTCGAACATCCAAATCAACCAGCAAGATCTCAGCGCCTTGACCGATTTGTACATGTCGCAAAAAAAGAACTAGACTATATAGATTGAATGTATATACTTACTTTTTGGCAAATGAAGCTGAAATATTAGCAGCTTCTTCTACACCACGAGCAATACCGCTACGCACCCCAGAGTCCTCCATCTTGAGTAGGCCTCCGATTGTTGTGCCCCCAGGAGTGCATACCTTACTTTTCAATACTGCGGGATGGTCGCCAGTGTCAAGAGCCATCTTTGCGGTTCCTTCCATGACTTTGGCAGCACACACTCTGGCCACCTCAAAAGGAAGTCCCATTCTTACACCACCGTCTATCAACGATTCCATCATGAGTAAGCAAAAGGCAGGACCCGAGCCTACCAAAGCGGTGGCGGCGTCCATGTTTTTCTCAGGAATCTCCATGGCCACCCCAACAGTGCCCACCAATTCCAACACGAACTCCTTTTCTATTTCTGCGTTTGGTGGGAACGCAACAGTGGCAGTACCACACCCGAACTTGGCAGGAGTGTTGGTCATGACTTTGACGACATTGGGTGAAAAAATCGACAACTCAGCCAATGTAGTACCGGCGAGAAGCGAGATCACCAACGGCTGGTGGGACAAGACCAGTTCCACTTGCTGGTGAACATCTTTGTACATGTATGGCTTACATCCGAGAACCACCACGTCGGCCGCCTTCACAGCCGCCTGGTTGTCTTTGGCTCCGTAAACCACTTGCACACGAGAATCGTCCAACGACTTGGTCAAGCGGGCTGCGGAGGCTTCAGAGTTCACACAGGCGTACACTTTGCCCGGAAAAGGTTTGATTTCGGATTTGAGCACGGCGGAGAGCACAGCGGTGCCCATCACCCCGCATCCAAGCACTGTAAGTGTATAGTTGTCTTTCATTGAAGTAGTGGTACAGGTAGTTGATTAACTTGGCTTCTTACTCTGATTGAATCATATCGGCGAGCATCGGCGGCACCTGCCTTCTGGGGAATCGGTGCGGAAGTTGGCGAAAAAATCACAAAGCCTCCAAGGTGGTCAAGCTACCAATCAATACGGATCATGGAAGGCATTTATCTAACATCCTAGCACTCATATGAGTTCTGTGCTCAAAATGTCTACTTCTAATAAGCTTGTATTTTTTATCGTAGCTAATTTCGGGGTGCCCACTGGCTGCCATCTCACCTTCCTCCCACGCACCCTCGTTTCTCCCTACAACCTATCTCACTTCTTCGTGGTTCCATAACAATACGTCGCTCTACGCCTAGCTCTGTGCCTAACACACGTTAAGCTCTTCTACATCATCCACTTTGTGCTCGTACATACCTCTACCCCGTACGTGCTACTCTTAGCAATTGCTCCCCACTATCGCATTTTGCTCTCGCACTATGACCTGACACATTTTAAGCCAAAATAATTTTTGAGGTTTTTTGACAATTATCTAAATTATTTACTACCTGAAATTATCTCACTCAAGGTCTACCTCACTTTCTTTGCCGCAAAGTATTCTATACTCACAGTTTACTAATATTATACTACATCAATAGCGTCACCGGCATGTACGATAAACTGCTACTAGAGCCATGTCCGGTCCTTCGTCCCAGTGCTGAGGAGTTTCTGGATCCCATCACATACTTGTCGCTGCCAGGAGTCTTTCGGCTTGGGGCAGAATACGGCATTGTCAAGATTGTGCCCCCCGACCTGTGGAAACCGCCGTTTCTGATCAGCCCCAGCTTCAAATTCCATACCAGACTCCAGAAGTTGAGTGATTTGGGTTTGAATACCCGCTCCCGCAAGTTCTTCAAAGACAATATCAACCGTTTCCTCAAGATGAACAGACAGAAACCTATCAAGCTCAGCTTCAAGGTAAAGAAAACAGACATATTCTACTACGACTTGTATGTTGCTGTTGAGCAAGCAGGTGGTTATGCCGCCATGACCCCTGAAAAATGGACTGAGATCAACCGCAAGTTTGGCGTACCCGACCTTAATTCGCCTACGGCTCAACTAGAATATGAGGCGTATATCCAGTCGTACGCTGCGTACTTGTCTCACAACAGTCATAGCTTTGAGTTTCCGGAGTCTGACGATGACGACGAGTACGATAACTGTATGGTATGTGGCAATCACGACCACCCTTCGGAGACCCTTCTATGTGACAACTGTGACAATCCTTACCATATGACATGCCTTGCTGTGCCGCTTGAAACTATACCCACCGGAAAATGGTACTGTGACAAGTGTTTGATTGGCACAGGAGAGTACGGTTTCGAGGAACATGTAGATATCAAGTACTCCTTGCCGCAGTTTTACGACATGTGCCAGGAATTCGAAAAGCAGTTTGTTCACGACTACAATAACGACATGCCTTTGGATGTGGATACCATAGAAACCTTGTTCTGGCAATTTGTGGGAGTGCAAAAATCAGATTTGGAAGTCAAGTACGGCGCCGATATTCACAATCTCAAGCCAGGCGAAATCAGCGGGTTTCCAATGCTCAATACCCCGGGAATAAAATCAGACGATCCTGTTATACGAGATTATATAGATCACCCGTTTAACTTGACCAAGCTCCCGTTTGCAAAGGGCTCTCTTCTCAACTACATCAACACTTCCATCTCAGGCATGACGGTTCCTTGGATCTATATAGGGACTTTGCTTTCCACCTTCTGTTGGCATGTTGAGGACCATTATACCCTATCCGCCAACTACTGTCATTTCGGAGCCACCAAAAAGTGGTACGGTATTCCGTCCTCACAAGCCGACCAGTTCGAAAAACTCATGAAAGACAGTGCTCCTGATTTGTTCAAAAAACAGCCCGATCTTTTGCATCAATTGGTGACGCTTTTATCGCCCATGACTCTTGTGGAGAATGGCATTAAATGTGTATATGCCGACCAACAGCCAAACGAGTTTGTGGTGACATATCCCAGAGTATACCATTCAGGATTCAACTGCGGGTTCAACTTCAATGAAGCCGTCAACTTCACCATGAATGACTGGCTAGAGTATGGCGCCCAGTCAATTCACGACTACAAACTCATCAAGAAGGAAAATGTCTTCAATCACTATCAATTGATCGAAAACATCATGAGTGAATTCAATCAGAAACTCGCTAACGGCATAACGGTAACGACGAATGACATTGATTTGGCGGCAAGATGTCTCAACAGCTTTGAACGCTTTCTTACTGAACAAAATAGCATTCTTGACCAGCTAGATAAATCCCGTTTCCAAATCAGGTATGAGCCCAAACAATTCAAGCCTCGAAGCTTTGAAAATGAGCAAGCTGGAAGATTCGAAGATACTCAAGATGAAGAGGAAGAGGACTTGTGTGAAATCTGCAAAACCCACATTGCTTACCAGTACTGTATTGTCAACAATAAGAACCACAATTTTGGCAAGAAAGAAATATCTTCAGCACCAGAAATCACCAAAACAGAAGAAACGTCTCCATTGATTGAATCTATAACAAAGTTTGGTACTAGTACTACACGTATATCCATACATCAGCTTCTCACGCCAGATTCTTCGCCATACGACGACCACCAAAAACAATCCCATGATATTAGCGAGATACTAGCCTCCAAAGCAGCCGAGAATCTCTCTGAGTTTCAAAAAGAGGATTCGAACAACTCCGACCCCGATGTTAAGTTGGAAATTAAAGAGGAACCAGAGAAAGATGCCAATACTGTATCTATGGAGGCAGAGTACAATCGATTGATAGCCAACGCCAAAAGAGCTGCGGCTGAAGAGGCTGACTCGTCTACACGCCGTAAATCCAGACGTATCAAGGAACTCAAAGAGGAAAAACAAGTCATCAAACCGCCTACTGAAGGGTCCAAGATGTCGGTTGTGCGAGTTCAGGCCAGTATGAGACAGTTGAACCAGAAAGATTCTATCAGACTTTGTCTCGAGTGCTTATGTAAGCACTGTGGATCTGCCGGCGAGCAGGCTCCAGAAGGATCTACGCTACTCTACGAAGCACACCCTTTGCAATTGAAGCAATTTATCGAACAGACCAGGTTGGGTATTAGCCGTAACAGTGTATAAATGAATGAACGAATAATGATATCATATAATCGCCACTAGTATTATTTGATGTAGCACATCCAATTCGCAACACTCGTACTGGCCAGATAGATCTGAACCATTGCGCACAAAACCGGATAATAGGCATTCAACCCGCTACAACGCCAACTCTCCGTTTCAATGCCAATCAGCAATTGAAATAGAAACATGCATCTACTGTAGTCTATCCTCTACATCAAGTACCAGTTGAGCCCATCAATGGCCAAATTTCATAATTGACGCAATACTAGCCTGGAACCCGGAAGTCCAGCAACACGCTCTTATATCCGGAGACGCTACCCCAGTCGCCGGCTGCGAATAGTATCGTTCCGAACACCCTTCCGCGCAGAACAGTGATATATACCTAGATTAAGCGTACTCTGTTTTACTAAGCTCTCCTACGTATCGCCCTAATGTATCATTACCCACACGAGCAACCACAACATCCAATGGGCATCATGACCATTGGATGGCCAATCCCCAGCCGATTATGTGCTCAAGCCTGGCTGGTCTGGTGGTGTGCGCCCGCCCATACCGAGCGGCATGGTTCACGTGGAATGTTCAGGGTAACCCTGCCCCAACCAATAAAAACATATTTTTCGCACCACTACCGGAGTCGACCACACTAAATTGAAGCTCGCGATTTGATTGGTTGCTGCCTCTCATAGTACTCTTAGCGTTCAACGAAAATATAATTAACGTGAGAATCCACCAGCTAATTTTTTTCATACTTTTCTTCTCTACAGAGTGTTTAACCAAAGTTGTTAACGATGGTTCTTCCAAGATTGTTTAACAGTGCTTCACGTGGTGCCTTCACTGCCGCCAAGCGTAACCTCATGTTCAACAGGGGTTTAGCTTCTGCTGCTCCTGTTGCCGGTAAGGTCAGGTATGTAAAAATTTCATCAAGAACATAATATGGTTGGAATGAACATTACGAGGGTGAATTGACAATAATGGACACGAATCCTTCTCATCAGATTGACGAAAGATGCATTGAACGTTTTGTTCTCGATTTGCCCGAGAATTGCCTTGGAATCGTCCATGTTGTCCAGTTTTTCACCACTGGCAAACTCGCCCCAAACCCAGTTTGGGCTTTGATCCATCAAGGGTTTTCACATTCCAACCATTCTAATACCCTTACGAGTCTATACTAACTATTCAGAGCTGTCATTGGTGCCGTTGTCGATGTCCAATTCGAAGAAGGTAACGTCCCATCCATTTTAAATGCTTTAACCTTGAAAAACGGTGACTCCAACTTGGTTTTGGAAGTTGCTCAACATTTGGGTGAAAACACCGTCAGAGCTATTGCTATGGACGGTACCGAAGGTTTGGTTAGAGGTACCGCTGTCACCGACACCGGTGTCCCAATTTCCGTTCCAGTCGGTCGTGGTACTTTAGGTCGTATTATCAACGTCGTTGGTGAACCAATTGACGAAAGAGGACCAATCGAACACACCCACAAGAACCCAATTCACGCCGACCCTCCATCGTTCGTTGAACAATCCACTTCCGCCGAAGTCTTGGAAACCGGTATCAAGGTTGTTGACTTGTTAGCCCCATACGCTAGAGGTGGTAAGATTGGTTTGTTCGGTGGTGCCGGTGTCGGTAAGACCGTTTTCATCCAAGAATTGATTAACAACATTGCCAAGGCTCACGGTGGTTTCTCAGTTTTCTGTGGTGTCGGTGAAAGAACCAGAGAAGGTAACGATTTGTACCGTGAAATGAAGGAAACCGGTGTCATCAACTTGGAAGGTGAATCCAAGGTGGCCTTGGTTTTCGGTCAAATGAACGAACCACCAGGAGCCAGAGCTAGAGTTGCTTTGACCGGTTTGACTATTGCCGAATACTTCAGAGATGAAGAAGGTCAAGATGTCTTGTTGTTCGTCGACAACATTTTCAGATTCACCCAAGCCGGTTCTGAAGTGTCTGCCTTGTTAGGTCGTATTCCATCTGCCGTCGGTTACCAACCAACCTTGGCCACCGATATGGGTCTTTTACAAGAAAGAATTACCACCACCAAAAAGGGTTCCGTTACTTCCGTCCAAGCTGTCTACGTCCCAGCCGATGATTTGACCGATCCTGCTCCAGCTACCACCTTCGCCCACTTGGATGCCACCACTGTGTTGTCTAGAGGTATTTCTGAATTAGGTATCTACCCAGCTGTCGACCCATTGGACTCCAAGTCCAGATTATTGGATGTCGCTGTTGTTGGTCAAGAACACTACAGTGTCGCCACTGGTGTCCAAGAAACCTTACAAGCTTACAAGTCTTTACAAGATATCATTGCTATTTTGGGTATGGATGAATTGTCCGAAGCTGACAAGTTGACCGTTGAAAGAGCTCGTAAGATCCAAAGATTCTTGTCTCAACCATTCGCCGTTGCTGAAGTTTTCACTGGTATCTCCGGTAAGTTGGTCAGATTAGAAGAAACCGTCAAATCCTTCAAGGCTGTCTTAGAAGGTAAGCACGATGACCTTCCAGAAAACGCCTTCTATATGGTTGGTGGTATCGAAGATGTCGTTGCTAAGGCCGAACAATTAGCTGCTGAAGCCAAGTAAACTAGATATTCGATCAGCTAGTCTCATAAAAACGTTTATTATAAGAATATTGTAGCGTGTAGATGCCTAATCCAAGTACACACCGTAAACCGACCGAGAGAGATCTGGCTTAGGGCTTATGGCCGGCCCGAATCTCGTTGCCACCGCAATTTTTCGGTTCTCGCTATTTTCTGTTTGGCGACATGTCGCGCCACGGAGCTCTCGCGAGCGTCTCGCTAGCATTAAATACAGAGCTAAAAGCTACGTCACTATATTCTTTTCACCAATAATGTTTTCATTGGCAGAAGTACGTATCTCCTCCATTTTGCAGTGGTTACTCTACTAACCTCAGACATTCTCGTTTCTCGACAATTCCAATATCAACTGGAAGAATGTCATTCTTGGCTTCACCGTAGGCCAATTCGTGTTTGAGAATTACCTCGAATATCGTCAGTACCAAGTATTGAAAAAGACCACTCCACCAGCATCTTTAAAAGCTGATATTTCTCAGGAAACTTTCGACCAATCTCAAGACTACTCCCGTGCCAAAGCCAAGTTCGGTTTTTTCTCTGACGTTTTTAATTTGGTCCAGAATGTTGCAATCATTAAGTATGATGTGTTGCTCAAATTCTGGAACTTGGGCGGTTGTGCCATGGCCAAAGTCGCTCCTTACTTACCTGGTTTTATGGGTGGTGTCATCACACAGTCACTTTTCTTCATGGGTATTCAACAATTAGTCTCTACCGTAATTTCGTTGCCATTGTCTTACTACTCCAACTTTGTCTTGGAAGAAAAGTACGGGTTCAACAAACTTACTATTGGGTTATGGATCAGTGATACCCTCAAGGGTCTTGCGTTAGGTATTGCTCTCGGTCTCCCTGTTCTGGCTGGTTTTTTAAAGATTATCGACTCGACTGGTGACTCGTTTATTGGCTACACTATGTTGTTCGTTCTTGCAGTTCAGGTGATATTTATGACTATTTATCCTACATTGATTCAACCATTGTTCAACAAATTCACTCCTTTGGAAGAGGGAGAACTCAGAACAGAAATTGAAAAGTACGCCGCCACCCAAAAATTCCCATTGACTAAATTGTACGTCATCGACGGTTCCAAGAGATCTTCTCATTCCAACGCTTACTTTACCGGATTGCCATGGAGCAAACAAATCGTGTTATTCGATACTTTGATCGAGCACTCGACCGTTGAAGAAACTGTTGCAGTTATTGCCCACGAAATTGGCCACTGGAAAATGTCCCACTTGTCCAAGATGATGGTCTTTGCTCAAGGTAACATTTTCATTTGCTTCTCATTGTTTTCGGCATTTATCAGAAACGCTTCTCTCTACAAATCATTTGGTTTCACTACTGTTCAGCCAACCATGATTGGTTTCTTTTTGTTTGGAGATATCTTTTCTCCTGTCCTGAGCGCATTCAGATTTGCTCAAAACTTATTATCTAGAAAGCACGAATTTGAAGCCGACCAACACGCCAAAAACGGAGGTTACGCCAACGACTTGGCCAAGGGTCTTATCAAGTTATTGAGTAAAAACTTATCAACTATGGATGCTGACTGGTTATTCTCAGCTTACCACCATTCACACCCTATCTTGGCCGAAAGGTTGTCGGCTATTGGGTACATTTCGAAGGAAAAAACTGCTGATATCAAGCCTTTGAAGAATGATTAGATATGACTTCTTTTGAAACGATGATTCAATTCGTCGTACGCTTGTCTCATCTGCACATAGCCGAGATGTATTTTCCCTATAAGGTGGTCGGCCAAGCGTCGATCACTATCCAATCTAGATAAATATGCTCCACATGCTTCACACACTTGTAGTTTCTGCTGGGATGTCTGTCCCACGTTTTCTGCAAGATTTCGCGCCGTCTCTGAAAGGGTCTCTCTTTGCTGACATAGCTGATTTAGCTTGATGGTTTCCAGAGTGGCTTTCAAAGTATGGTTTTCTGATATGAGGAAATTGATTTCTTCCGACATGAGCCCGATCTGAGTATCCAACTCGTCCAATTCTTTGGTAACTGCTGCGATTTTTTGCTTCTCTTCGGGCGTACGTTCCAACCGACGTTGGGCAAATTCAATAGTCCGATCCAAATCTATAATATAGTTCTTTAAATTGTTGTAGTGATTATATTCTATGTCAGGAAACCTTTCCCCTTTGCTCACTCTATATTCGTATTCCATCTTGTGCTTCTCTAGATGCAACAATGGACACTTTCCAAGGTCCTGCTTGGTCCCTACAAATAGATCGTGAGGGCAAGTACCCACCAAAAAACTGCTGCATACACGGTGGCTTGTCATTTCAACCTCGCGTCTGCGCAGGGCCGGCGATATGAGCGCCTCTTTTCCCATAAGCTGTTCCAATAACCTCCGCTGCTCCTCTGCCATGGTTTTTTCACTGCCACCGAAAGCATCTCTTCTAATCTTCTGCTGTATAGGCCCAGTGAGACACCTGGCACGTGCCGTTCCCATTCGGGAAACTACCGTCACACCACACCACAAGGGCCGCGCGCCCAGTTTTCGATCAAGCACGGCTCATCTGACGTGGGGGTGCTATTGTTCAAGGTAATAAGGTTGTGTATAGCCGGATCGTATCGATGCTCATCGAGGCACTAGTGTTGCGAAGCATCTACCAAATCCCGCAACTATCTGGCACCATAAGTTCTCATTTCTGCTATTCGCTACCCTTTTTCATCAGTCTCTGCCTCATCTCGCCTTATCTAATTTCGATCTTAACTCGATAAGTAAAAAAAAAAACCACACTTCTTTTCTTGAAACTCACATTAACCAGCATACCAAATGAAACGATACCAGCTTATAGGGCGCAAGAAAGTGGTTGGTTCGCGAGATCCCCAGAAACAGTACCCCCTCAGCCACATTTGCAGCTTGACCCATGAGATTTTAATTTATATCTTCAGTTGTCTCTCACAGCGGGATCTTATAAGTTTGGCAGTAACTTGCCGTCGTTTCAATAATATTATTTACAAACATTACCTATACAAACATATCACATTAACAGATTCATCCTTCAGCAAATTCTCCTCCTATCATTTACGAGGTGCCATAAAGAGCTCTTCCCTCACCAAAAAATTCCGCAATACCACCGGCCCAAGCTCTTGTATCAATTACATCTCCTCAGTACAGTTGATAAACCCTCCATCTAGTGATGCCCAAAAGGTACTTACTAATATAACCGGTACGATTGATGTGGAAAGTGACTACAAACGTGATAGTCAATTCAACTACAACGAAACTATCGCCAATTTGACACTGCTATTTGACAACTGCTTTGGTCTCAAGTCCTTGCAAATTGTGGAAATTTCCCCCTCATTCAAATTTTCCAAAGATATATCTGTTGTGCCCGAACAGAAGACCTTCTGGAAGAAGCAATTGCACTCAAGAACTTTGAATCATTTGCTTCTAAAACCCCAGTCTGGTTGGTCTATTCCTTTTGAATGGACTTTGGTATCGCTATTCTTTCGTACTTTCAATATCGTAATAGAGTTGGAACTTTCCAATTTTGTTATAGATGACTCGAAATTGGTGAATTTGCAGATTCCTCCTAACATATCCCTATCAACATTAACCTTGGACTCGGGTTCATACTCCGATACTCTTCGTAAACTGAATCTTCCTAAAAAACCTTCTCCATTATTCTCCCATGTTACTACCCTAAAGCTCATCAACATCACTCACGGCAGCAGTCTCTCCTTGATAGACTTTGTCAAGCAGAATAATAAATTGCATAATTTGGTTCTTGACATGGACTCCTCTATCTTTTACCAGATGCTGCAAGGTAAGAGAGAATTCCAGTTTGCCAAGTACAATCCATTTTTCAAACTTCTTTGTTCTGGAACAAGAGGGTACTCTAGCCTTAAAAGCTTAACACTAGTAAATTTCGATTTGTTCACCTGCTTGGACCACTCTAGTCTGCAATCCGATGTGGACTCATGGGTGGAGCCTCCCAAGGACACCTTCACATGCTTTATGGATTACATATCAAACATCCAGTATTTAACAATTGTGCTTAAACATCATATTGTCAAAGAAACTGTTTGCAAGAACTGTGGAGTTTCAGGATCGTTCAACGATAAACGCATTGAAACATTAACTACTGAAGAATGGACTTCTGTATTGGGACCGCTATTAGCTAACAGCGACAGGTGTAATATAACTATTCAAGACTATAAACTTAACACTATATTCACCCGCTGGATAGAGGATTAGCAACAGTTGCTGCTACGAATTAGCGCAAATATGTAGCGACAAATACAATCATTAGGCCAAAAGCAAGTCCATAAGAGAAGGATCTAATATGGGCGGCTGCTTGCTGTGGTTAGTATAGACCGAAGACTCAAAAAATCAATCAAAAAACTTGGTGTTTATGAATGTGAAGAGACTCCTAAATATTTGAGATATTTTAGAGATGATTCCTTGTTTATCTGAGGGTATTCTGGCTTTGTCATCAACATACACTTCTTCTTCATAGTCTTCATAGTCCTCATAATCCTCATAATCCCATTCTGAGAGATCCGATTCAGATACATACGTACAGTTTTCATATCCTGGAAATTTATAGCCCCCTGTTGGTACAGAGCCGTCCATTATACTTATTACTGGTATAATCTTTGAAGCAGTTTTATAATCTGAACCGTCCGGTGTAAATACTTTGAATTGTGATTCAAGTTGAGCTTGGGTAAGCTCAACGTATTTCCCCTGAGGAATATCCACATCTTTGTAAAGTAGTTCTTCGGCTACAGATGGCGGAATTTCACCTGAAATGTTTATATTCTCATAGTGTTCTTCACACTGAGGAAGGGTTTGAGTTTGAGATTTAGATTTTGCTTTCAAAGCTTCGGCATTTTTCCTCATGGATTTATCAATATATGCATAGTTAATTTCTGGCAAGGAGTCGAATTGTGCCTTGAGCTGCACGAAATCCTCCATAAGTTGAATGTTTCCATCTGGCAAAACCTTGACCAAACCATAGTTGTTAGGTTCCTGTGTGAATTCGTACACTAACCCACCACTGAACACATCAACCATGTCAGTTGAGTATAAGGTTCTGACTTCTTCGAAGAGTCTTGGATAAACCTCGTTGCATCCATATCTTCACGTTAGTATGTTGTTTTAATCGATAATGCTTGTAACAATACTTACTCTGAGAAAAACACCGGCTTGGAGTAACCACTGTAATCATCAACTAGGGTATTATATCCACTAGTATAAAAGGTTTGCTCCCCACACCATTGATAAGAGTTGACTCCGTAAAAATCGACTGATTCCATTGGCAGATTATCCGAACATGCGAGGTAGTTAGCCAACGGCATTCTATAGTTTAGATCGTCAGCTGCAGAATATCCTACAGGGATGAAACGTGGTGAATGCTGCTCAATGTACAGCTTAATGTCACGAGTAATTGCCTTAATATAGGTCGGCGAATTCTTAGCAGACAACTCATCATTAACAATTTCGTTACCGGCAAAGAATCCTAACGTGTTGTTGTACGAGGAGAATTGTTTTACAACCAGGAATACGTGTTTTAAGTAGTCCTCATTGTAGGTGATCCAGGGCTGGTATCTATTCAAATGTTCGTTGGGTCGAGGTGAATTAACATCAAGAACAAGGTATATTCCAGCCGTTGCCAACATTGACATGCAGATATCATGATTAAGTTTGGGGTTGATAGAATAAATACGTATAGTCTGAGAATTAGTACAGGCAGCATAGCGGGTAAAGAATTATACTTACATTAATACCCAATTCTTGGAACAAAACAATATCTCTAGCACACTTTTTTGGGTCTGATAATGGGTCTGATGTATCCAAAGAGGCTGACGATCCACCTGGCTGATAGTCTACTCCTTTGATATAGAACTTATAGTTAGGCGCTGCAAAGTTTAATTGAATGAAAACAAAATACTTACTGGTTCTTTGGTGACGCTGTCAATAAAGTAGTTCCCGAAGACCGAGATTGGATGAATATACCCATACACATGCTTTGCAAGTAAAGCAATCACCAACCAATTCATTGTAGTGTTTACTAAAAATAGAATGCCGCAGTTGCAAAAAAAGTACATTTATAGTGCGACACAAAAAAAATCGCATTTGCAACCAAAGCTTTTTAACGACAAAGAAAGATACACGGAGAAAAGGCTAATAGTTACTTTGGCCAACTTTGCCAAGTTTAAGACATAGAAAGCGGGATGTCTACACATAAATCGTATATTATGTATTCATATTTGTAGTACTGGGACAATTTAGGCTTTGTATTCATGACTAGAATATTGCAATTATTATAATTCGACTGATCAGAGTTTGCACAAGTAGTACGATAAGGTAGATCCAATCGCTCGCTCTTGCAGTTGTCTGGCTAATGTCTTGGCTTATGTCAGACGACGGCTAAGCTGAATGAAATAAAGGTACTGCATACTGGAATTTGTCACACGACTCAAGACCAGCTAGAGAGTATGATACTGCTCTTGAATCGTACAGATCATAAGGTCAAAGTGTGTCAGTGAGTCAGTGAACCACACTGGACTACGCGCCAACCGGGAAATCTGGCTGATATTTCGGCGACTGCCACAGCCTTCTTCAAATTTACGGTCACGTTTCCGGGGAGAAAGGGAGGCATCGATTACAGGTTGGACTCGCACGATTTACAGTTTGCCTGTACTAGCATATATCATTTCTACCGTGTCGTTTACAATAAATTTGATAACAGGGCTAGAATAGTTGATATTCAAGCACGAATAAAATCATGAGTAGATCCAGTGGCGACCCCACGCCCCATTCTACGGATCCAGACATTCCTTCACATCCTCCGAGCTATAACGAGGTGGAAGATAACCCACAAAACACAACCGAATCCAATGACTACTCGGATAGCGAGGACCACTACATACGCGACCATCCGCTTCCGTCCCATGGTATAGAGCAGTTTGAGATAGACGATATGTTTGACGATGATGATAACAACGTACAAAGGGAGGGATTTTTGGAACGAGCTTCTCTCATGACCAAGAAGTTTGCCTACATAATAAACTTCAGGATTTTCCACCCCGTCGCCAAAATGGTAGATCCTATTTATGAAGCATACAGTCATTTTAACCAGCTCTATGAGCAGTTCGTTTTAAAGCTAGGAAACCCCCTTGTGGTGAATCGTTTATTCTACGTTTTTTTCGTGGTAATACTAATATTCTTTATTACTAAGTACGATACAACTACTAAGTACGGTACAACTGATGGGGTGAATGGAGCCAGCGAAGGACCTTTCAGCTCAGCCAGACTTTACGATTTCGATAAGTTCTGTGGGTCGATAAAAGGGTATATTGATGGCAAATTGATGAAGGAAAACTTGGAGTATTTGTCATCCATGCCACATATCACTGGTACCAAAGGCGACTTGACGCTCGCCCGGTACATCGAAAAGTATATGGCCAACAACGGCATCAAAGTAATAGAGTTCAATGAATTGCAGAGCTGTACAAACTATCCTGTGTTCAATGAAAAAGAGACCTATTTAAAGCTCAGTGACGACTCGTTCCTGGCTACATTGTACGAAGGACACAGCAGAGATATGGAGTATCTTGCCTACAGTCCCAATGGTTTGAATACAAACGAAGAGATCGAGAGTTCTTTCGTGTACGCTAACTTTGGAACTGCTGCTGATTTGCAGAAGTTAAAAGATAACGGGATCAAGCTCAAAGACTCCATTATATTAATCAAATATGGTGGCGAAAATGCGATTCCAGAAGCAAATAAGCTTCAATTGGCACAGCAGGAAGGTGCTAAGGCAATTGTATTCATCACACCAAAGTTCCGTATAGACGACGTTGATCACGATGATATTATCCAAAATAACAATGTTGGCTTAACAAGATTAAGTCCCGGAGATATCTTAACCCCTGGATGGTCAGCCGATGACGGTTACGTCACCAGACTTCCCTGGTTCAAGTCTGTCCTTACCCCCAAAATTCCAAGTATCCCTATTTCATGGAAAGATGGTCAGGCATTGTTACTGAAATTGAACAAAAAGGGTGTAAAATTTGATGAAAACTACTCTGGAGACGGCAACCCAGATATAAAGATCAAACTCAAAATCAAAAATGAGCAACGTCCAACTCACCAGATATGGAATGTTGTAGGCGAGATCGAAGGAAGAGAACAAGCTGATAAAGGCATAATAATAGGCGCTTCTCGTGACTCAGGGTGCTCCGGCACTTTGGGCTCCAACACTGGTAGCGTAATATTACTTGAATTAATCAAGATTTTCACCTCTTTGCAAAGGCAGTATAATTGGTCACCTACCAGATCGATATATTTTGTTTCGTTTGATGCCACTGAATACAACTTTGCAGGCCTGACTGAGTGGATAGAAAACAGAAAGCAACTGCTAAAAAATGAGGGTTATGCCTACATTGACTTGAGCGATGTTGTGAGTGGAGACGAACTTAAAATCAAATCACACCCATATTTTAATCAATTGATCAAAGAATCACTCAAAAAAGTAACCATAGAAAACGGTAAGTTCAAGAATATGTATGAGTTATTTAAAAACTCCAACAACAATAAGGACTTTATAAGTAACAACTTGATTGAACTGAAAAACTATTTGCCATTCATCAATTTACTTAATATTCCATCCCTTGAGATGAAGTTTACCGGTAAGAAATATCCAAAAAACTCTTGTTTTGACAACTTCGAGAATTTCGAATCACTGAAAATTGATCCATCGATGGAAAAACACGCACAAATGGTTGAATTGTTGTCGTTAATTGCGCTCAATTTGGCCGAAACCCCCATAATACCTTATAATCTCCAAGAGTTCGCATTAAGATTGTTGCTGATGGTACAAGATTTGGAAAGGTTCAGTTCGGACATTGTGAGAAATTTACCGGATAAACCAGCACTCATTTTCGGCCCGTTACGAGAGGCCGTTGAGTCACTCCAAATTCCGGCCGGCCAATTCCACGATTGGTGCAATGGCTGGAGACAGCTGATACATAATTCAGCCCAGATCGAACCATCATTTTTGGTGAAGAACCGTCATAAATGGCACGCTAATTTGATACGGTTCAACGTAGGGTTTATTCTCAAGGACTCCACGCAAACCAGGCCCGGGTTCTTAAACGTCTTATTTGGTGTGCCATTTGGAGCACCAGAAATTTCTGACGAGCAATATGAATGGAACTCGTTTCCTACGATTAGAGATTCCATAGCAAAGAATGATTTCTTAAAAGCTCAACATGAGATAGACCGGATTGCAGAGTTAATATTGAAGTCCGGTCAGCATATATTAGAGCAATAGCTGTATATGTGATACAACGTAAGGCTAATGGGTTACCACAATGTAGAATTTTATGAGGATAAGGTATAAGTACCAAGGTGCGAAAATATACAAAAAGATTGATCAAATGATCGAATTACTGTAATAAGCTGATGGATCTCACCGTGAATCAGTTTAATGAACAAACAAGTTTGCGAATTACTGAAGTATTGTCGCATTAATGTAGACAGAAGTTTTTATGTAATAGCCGTGAGATAACTTTATCCCTAAATCGTAAAATCTCTATGGAGAGTTGTTACATGAAATAAAGCACCATTCACAATCGTAGAGAAATACAAGGAGGATACAAAAGACCTTCGTTCGTAGAGATTATGAGTATTGGCGAAGAGGACGAGAAGGAGCAGCTACGTTTTGAAAATTAAAATTAATCACCAAGGATTTCAGGAGTTGCCATGAAATTTTTTCCAAGTTTAAAAATTCCTCGTGCTTCTACAAGGCAAATACCTAGAAAGAGCCTTAGATTCATTCGGCAATAAAAGGCATTGTGTTTCAACAGTCAATCGACTTTTCAGATATTTCCAAATTACGCTCGCGGTTGTAAAATGCCTTTATGTGCCCCACCATTGAGGTGAAATGTCACTAAAATTTGTTCGAAAATACCACTTGAATGACTAATTCCGTTGAATCAACGGTGAAAATGGCGCAAGCGGGAAGTATTATTCGTAGTTTTAACGAGCAGATAAGGCGACTTTAATTGGCTAAATTAAAGGCGGGAGTCTGCAATATTATAAAATTACAAATTATTTAACAAGATATTTTTTCGCAGCTTAATTGAACAGGATCCCTGAATAATAGTGGCCCGCAACTTGCGTCATTCAACATATTCCAAATAATATTATTTTATATTCTCTTTGTTCTATCCAAGACAATACTATCATGGAGCCTTTGGTCTCGATAACTTATTTATAGATCTAAATCTTCAAAACGTGTACTAAAGGAACTAAAAAGAAATAATAATTCAAACTAGGCTTAATAGAAAGGAGAACTAGTCAACGTCCTTTACTTATTGAATAAGTTGAGCTTCTGCTCTAGTGGAAGTACCGATATGTATATCCGTGTAGTTTAGAGTAAAAGGCTCGACGCTCTCTCGATAGTATACCAGCAAGTTAGCCTATTGCCTAAATTATTATATACGTCTGCCTAGGTTAGGTGAAGTTTTACGGCGTAACTATTTGTTCAATGATTAGAGACGATATTAGGAACACTGAGGTTGAAGTAGGAAATTATGGTCCAATTGACTTCATATGAGGGAGAATGGAGCCGTAAATATAAATTGTGTGTGGTGTGTCACATTTTCCCTTTGCTGAAGGAAGGTTGTAATCAAGAATGTGCAACTTTATAGAAGTGGACTTCAGTAATAGTATATTCATGGACGTGGTGCCTTATCCCGCTTAAACTTTCGGACTTTAGCTCGCTAACGTGCATCGAACGCTTTGGTTCGCCTACGCATTTAACAAACCCCACACCCGCCTGCAATCTATCTCTTAAATCTAGATATTCGATGAAGTCTCCTAACTCCTCGTATCCTATGATCGCCAAGCTAACTTGCTAATGTTCGACCATATTAGCATGTTACTTGTATGTGGGTCCAGGAATCTATACAACGTGACTTGTGATGTGACCAGAATCTTTACAAAATAATTTCTTTTCAATTATATTTTATCTAGTGTTTTTTCAATAATAATTATTTGAGAAACCTTGCATTGGAAGGGCCCTTGAAAATAACTAACCAATACCATAACCATGTCACCACATCTGAGTCAAGAACTATTACACGTCTCATATCTACTATCATTTGCAGTTACGATTGATGTTAAGTTATGGCGCCAGGGTTCGCACCATTATTCCGTAAGCCAGCTGAGGAGATGAACCTCTCCTAATCTCTTTCCTTTAATTAAAGCCGCTTCTGGTTTTGTTACGATTGAAACCGCTTCTTATTACCTTAACCCCTTTTATTATCTTGCTTAATACTTTGAAATCATGTGACCAAACTAATTATTTACTACGCTAATTTTTTTCAAATTCCCTCTCGGTGGCCAAGCTGGCTAAGGCGCGAGACTGTAATGTTAACTCAAAGTAATCTTGAGATCGGGTGTTCGACTCACCCCCGGGAGAATTTTTTTATGTACTCTTCGATAAATACTTCGGTTTATGTTGATCCATACAATCATTCATTTTTAACTAGGTCTACTAAGTCGTCTAAATAACGGTCTCGCGAAGTTCTATCAAGTGCATTGACTGCGTCGTGCAAAGCTGCGAGATATTCCGTGTTGGGCCCACTTGGACCCACCGAATGCCTTATGATTTTCGCAGTCATTTGGTTCTCCTCGGGTCCAACAAACGATTCGTTGTCAATGGTACCAATATATACCGAGGATAAGATTTGGTAACCCCCACTCACAGGGTCTTTGGTTACTTGGGTCAAATCTTTAAAACGTTCTTCCTCGGAGCTAGTAACATGAAATGGCACAGATTGCAAGGTGTACCCATCCTGTTCACGAATGTCAAGATAGTTTCGCACGTCTTGTACATGTTCTGGCTCTACGTAGTATGCAACACCCCACACGCGTAAATCATCCACGGTCAATTGGTCGATAACTTCTTGTAAGTCGCCTTGCTCACCAAGCGGGCCCAAGTCATATTTCTGTAAGCTGGCATGAAACTTGGAATGGGACTTCAAGTCTTCTAGCGACACAAGTGTCACTACTCTACCGGGAGCCTCTGGGGTACCGCGATGGTCGGAAGAACTCTGCCAAAACCGACGAACAAATCCTTTCAAGTATCCACTGACTTTGAACGAGCAATTAGGCGGAGGCTTGAAGATCAAAGACCCATACCCTATCACCCACATTCCTGTCTGCGTCATGTTTGTAGAGTAATCTACTGTGGATCCGATAATTAGTCGCTAAATAGTTCCGGTCGTGCGCCACAACCAAACGGTGTTACGCAACAATTAATAGTAGGATTGTCATCTACTTATCCTATAAATAACTTACTTGGAAGGCCATTTTCACGGTCTCGCGCAATCGTTCCTTGAAGTTGATCTTTCTGTAGTTGATGAACTTGGTCGAAACTAGGAAACCAAGCAACATAACTATCAAAACAATGGAGTTTTCTCGAAGATAGTTCTTGGAAAGTCCGTAAAGGTATAACGCTTTACGTTTTGTCTCTTCAATGTGACTTGAGGAGTTGCGAGATGTTTGCGTTGGTGGTGTGGCTTCGGTGGTATAGTTCTCTTTGATTTCCTTGATTGATCTGTAGTTGAGATTTTGCAGCTTTTCTAACTCCTTGAGTCGCGCCAACTCCTTCTGTTTGGCCTCGGCCTCGAGTTTTTTCTGTTCAAGTGCTTTTTTCTGTTCTCGTTTTAGTTGGTCCTTCTTGATTGCTTTGACTTCCTTTAGGGTTGCGAGGTTCGACTCTAAATCGGAGTTGTAGAGACTGTTTTCTCTGATGATGGTTTCTGACTCGTCGAACTTATCAAACGCTGGAAGTATCTCGAATATGTACAAGTCCACCAATTTCTTGAGGTACTTGTCTTGTCTATTGTAGTCAAGAACTGAGTAGAGCTTGCTCAACTTGTTTAGGAACCAGTCTTGCTGGGTTCGCTGGCTAAAAATCAGTTCCTTATTGGTTATGATCAAGAGATAGTAATTGTACAATATTTCGTACGGTATATCCTGTTCTGTCGAAAAGACCTCCAAGAGCCGTCCAATTATTGCGTCAGTCTCAATCTGGCGTATTATTTCTACCTTGACTTCTTCAGGTCCGTCACTCGACATCAAACTGACACCATTTTGGATTAAGTAAAGGTTGAGGATCTTGATAAAGAGACTTTCTGTGATCAAACCTGAAGAAAACTCTCCAAAGCTCTGTTGATACAACTGATTGATAAGCCCGTACGACTTCTCAAAGTTCTTGTTGACAAAGAGTTTCAAAGCCAACTTATAATTGTTTTCCGTCAATTTATTAGACTTGAGGCCCGAAGTCGAGAGTGTTAATGAGTCTTCCATTATTGTTATAGGTATATGTTAGGCACCACTTGTAGGTAATAGACAGCTGTAACTGCTGGTTTTTATCTTATGGTGCGAAAACTATCCCCACAAATTTTGGGCCGAGGAATGCGAGTCACGATATTCCGGTGAGCAGCAATGCGACCAAGACCATTCACTGTATTTGTAGCAGAAATGCAACAGGGATAACTCACTATGGTCCGTAACGGAGCAGGTCCAACCACTCAATATCGCTCTTTGTTGTTGCCCGTCTCGCTTATTTCAACCGAGTAATGAATTTTTGATATGGAGATCACATGGTGCCTGCTAAGCTGCAAATTTACTAGATTAATGCCTTGAAAGCGCATTGAGTTTAGGTTCTCTCGTCATCTACGAACCAGCTAACACAATTGTGACTGAAATGGGTCCCTGACACTGCTAATTCCCAGAGCAAGTCCCAATGGTTCTAAACTAGTTCAATAACTGCCTTGCAGCAGTCACACTCACTTTGTGCATTTTTTGCAGCTATCGAATGAATAATTAAGCTCGGTAGATTGCAGAGGTTAAATGCTTCAGTTCTTTAGATCGAAACTCTTTTCTCCTATTATAGTGCTAGAGAACAAATACAAAAGTTTGCAAGTTGATATATAATTGAGGTTTGTATATTGTACAGTTCTATCAAAAAGGGTATGTTTTAAGAAACGAAAAAAATCTAAAATATAAGGGCAACGAAAACGAAAAATGAAATAATACCGCTAGGGAGAGTTATCGACGACGCACCACCTTCAGATGGTATCACGCTGATAGATGGCCCACCGCTGACGGTTGACGATGAAGAATATTTAGGACTCAAAGTGGTCGAAGGGTAAGAACCGGATTTATGATCAAAATCGGTTATGCTGCTGACAGTGTCAGGATTTTTTGATGTTTCACTGGTGTTTCCTGCAGGAATTGGTACACCTGTACCTGAGGGATCAGCTGTGACTGTGTTTGGATTTCTTGATGGTTCAGAGTTTCCAGTTACGCCACCATTGGCTCCATTAGAAGTTGATGGTGTGTTTTCACTAGGGTTGCTGACGCTACTAGATGGATTTGTGCCTGAAGGATTAGCTGGGTTTGTGTTCGAGCCCTTCGAAGGTTCAGAGTTTCCGGTGGTACCACTAGGATTGGCTCCATCAGTTGTTGATGGGGTGCCATCGCTAGTGTTGGTGACAAGACTTGGTTCATCTGTGGCCGAAGGACCAGCTGGAACTGAGTTCGAGCTCTTCGAAGGTTCTGAGTTTCCACTTGCGCTGCTAGAACTGAACTTACTGGTAGTTGATGGGTCGCTGTCACTAGAAACTGTTGTGTGACTTTGACTTTCGAATGTACTAGTAATTGGAATTTCACTTGTTGGCTGGGATTGATGCGATGGTACCAGAGTTATGAAGCTTGAGGTAGTCAAGTCTGAACTCGTCAATGAGGTAGACGAAACAGTTGGATTTCCCGTACTCGAAAAGTAAGAACTGGTTAATGAATCGATCGTAGATGATGCAGGAACTATAGTGCTTGAAGTTGGTGTGACAGGAACTACTGAGGAGCTGTCAGGAGAAGAACTTGTATTCCAATATCTCCATGAGGACGAGCTGATCAGACTATACTTTGAAGTCGAAGGAACTTGAGAAGATGTGATGATCAGGAAAGTGCTGCTTTGTACGGACGAAGGAGCTGGAGATGGTGGGATACTCGAGCTACTTGGTACGGACGAAGGAGCTTGAGATGGTGGGATACTCGAGCTACTTTGTACTGACGAAGGAGCTTGAGATGGTGGGATACTCGAGCTACTTGGTACTGACGAAGGAGATTGTGAAGATGTGATAATCGAGCTGCTTGGAACGGACGAAGTTGGAGTCTCAATAATTACTGTGTTCGTTCCATTTCCAGTAGCAGTAGTTGTAGTAACATATGAGCCTGTCCAAGTGGAGATAATCGTAGTCAATGGTGTTGGGGTCTCGATAATTACGGTATCAGTTCCATCCGTTCCTGTAGCTGTAGTAGTTGTAAGATAGGTGCCTGTCCAAGTGGAAGTAATGGTTGTAGTTGGAGTTGGCTCCTCGACAATTACAGTATTAGTGCCATTTCCGGTAACAGTTACAGTAGTTGGGTAAGATCCAGTCCAAGTGGAGGTGATGGTTGTAGTAGGAGTTGGATCCTCGACAATCACAGTATTAGTTCCATCTGTACCGGTAGCAGTAGTAGTGGTGAGATACGTTCCAGTCCACGTAGTGGTGATGGTTGCAGTAGGTGTTGGAACTTCAATAATAACAGTATTGGTTCCATTACCAGTAGCAGTGGTGGTCGTAACGTTCGAACCTGTCCAAGTGGAGGTGATGGTTGTAGTAGGAGTTGGGTCCTCGACAATCACAGTATTAGTTCCATCTGTACCGGTAGCAGTAGTAGTGGTGAGATACGTTCCAGTCCACGTAGTGGTGATGGTTGCAGTAGGTGTTGGAACTTCAATAATAACAGTATTGGTTCCATTACCAGTAGCAGTGGTGGTCGTAACGTTCGAACCTGTCCAAGTGGAGGTGATGGTTGTAGTAGGAGTTGGGTCCTCGACAATCACAGTATTAGTTCCATCTGTACCGGTAGCAGTAGTAGTGGTGA
>JANIWR010000033.1:0-90303 GCA_030705105.1 Suhomyces sp. yHKS641 | reverse complement strand
TCAACTTCTCCAAGATACCAATGGTCTGTTCGTAACCCTCGATCTCAGCATTGAATTCTCCAATCTCTTGTAGGCGCTTTCCTTGGTCTTTTCAGTGACTTCCTGATACTTTCCTTCGTCTTTTCAGCAATTTCCTTGGAAGCAGACAACTTCTTGGGGACCTTGACGATCACGGCCCGCAACCCACAAGTTGTTGTCTAAACGGTCACCTTCTTCCCTTCAAAGACGACAAAGTACACTGGACATCTGTGGCCCCACCACAACTGTCTGGAGATACACCAGTCCTGGATGTTTTCCAACCAGGAGTAGTATTCGGACTCGGAGGTTTTAGGGGTGATCTTGATCTCGCCTCTCTTGACGACTTCAATGGCTTCCTTGGCCATGTCAGATTGTTTGACCCACCATTGAGGCTTCAAGAGTGGTTCCATCACATCGCCAGATCTCGCACATACAGGAATGGTCATTTCGTTGTCCTTTTGTTCAACAAACAATCCTTTTTCCTTCAATTGCTCAATGATTGCTTCTGGCATAAAAACGCTTCATGCCAGCCCACTCAGGACCACATGACTCGTTCAAAATACCATCGTCTGGGTAGATATTGATGACTTCTAAGTTGTTTCTCTTACCAGTCAAGGCATCGTTCTGGTCGTGGCCAGGAGGATCTTGACGGCACCAGCACCGAACTCCATGTCTACGGCTTCGGCGTCGGTGACAATAGGCAATTTACGGTCCAAAAATGGGTGCAAAACGTACTTGCCATGCAAGTGCTTGTATCTTTCATCCTTAGGATGCACAGCTACACCAGTGTCACCAAAGAAAGTTTCGGGTCTGGTGGTGGCCACAGTAAGCTTTACATCAGAGCCGTCAACCTGGTAAGAGAACGAGATCAAAACACCAAACTCTATCTTGTCGTAGCCTGGAACGTTCAACAGATTTCTTCCGTTAACTTGCTTGTTGTCGACTTCCAAGTTGGAAATGGCAGTGTTCAACTTGACGGACCAGTTGACCAATCTGGAGGCTCTGTAAATAGTACCGTCTTCGTGCAATTTGACGAAGTTCTCAATAACGGCCTTGTTGTAGTCGTCGTTCAAGGTGAACTTCTCTCTGCTCCAGTCGTAAGAGGCACCCAATTTTTTGATCTGGCTCTTGATACGTTGGTGGTACCATTCCTTTCATACCTTGCCAATGAACTTTTCTCTACCATAGTGTGTCTGGTTTGTTTCTCGTTGGCCCAAAGCTGCTTTTCCACAACAGACTGGGTAGCAATACCGGCGTGAACCCAGGCAAAAACAAGGTGGTCTTACCCTTATTCTGTTGTAACGAATCAAGGTATCTTGAATAGACACAGTCAAAGAGCAGGGATGAAAAAACACCTTCTGGCTTGATCTTGGCGTCTGCGGTCAATTCAGGCTTGAAAACCCTTAGGAATCCCACCATTCGTACGCCGAGCTCTCGACATTCTTGGGGTTGTAGAAGCTGGGTCTTCCAAAGAAACCAAAATCTTCTTTTCACCAAGTTGGTGGCATCGACAAATTCAATGGTTCGGCCTCTTTCTTTTCCTTCTTGGCTTTCTTGGACTAGCCAACGAACTGAGTCCCTGTATATCGCATGTGGTCTACTCATTGAATACTCACAAATGGGTAGGACAAAGATGTCGCAACTTATCAAATGTCGCGCGACATTACATCAAAGAAGTGAAAAAATCTCCATCAATCAACCGACTAGTAGTAATCCAACACCATGAGACCTTCAATCACCTTGAGAGCTGTAAGGATACCTCGCAGTACGCCTGCCATAAAACCATATGAATTAACTCCCCTTTCGTCTGTCAGCTTCAAAGACTTGCCAAACAACGGGTTTGGAAACCAAAACTACTCGATTGTCAAGACCAAGTACAAGCACTGGCCCGTCTACTTGAAGATCCAAAACACAAAGATCAGCACCGAAATCAAGAGAATCCAAGGTGATGTCACCCAGTTCAAGAAAGACTTGCTAGCTTTGAACCCAAACCTCCAGATCACAGTAAACCAGACCGTAGGCTACGTCAACGTGAAGGGAAATGTGGTGGATGAAATTAAGCACTACTTGGAAGAAAACATAGGAGAGACCATATAAAATCACATTACAAAACCTACGAACCTGTATATACTAAATCAATACAACACGTTATAAGATATCAGACGAGTTATAGGAATCCCAGTTGCCTATATTTATAACACTGTAAAGACTAGACATCATATAACTAACCCAATAATTATTAAATGACCGTATAATGTACATGAATTGATATGAATCTATATATACTAAATCGATGTAAAACAAAAATTATATCATGAGATCAAACCAATATTGTTATAGACAGAATAAATTTAGCATAATCATCATCCTAGCACTCACATTGGAGTTTCAACATACACATAGTAATACTTTAAAAGCTTGTAGACATTAAATTAATTCATACATATCGTAGAATTGTATAATTCTATCGAGATAATAATACAAATTTGATTTGCTTAGAGGTCTGATCCACCCTCAGAGGACGGTGTACTTCCACCTTCAGAAGATCCAAAGGCTGCTTGGCGAATAGCCACCAACCAAGGATCACTTAACAATTCAGCAGCACTAGGTCTCTTTTTAGGATCGTGTTCCAAGCACCTAGCCAAAAATTTTCTTCCGGGCTCACTCAACTGTTCAGGCAGAGGAAGTTGAGGTTTGTGGCCGGCTGCAATATGGTACATAATGGCCCATTCGTTATCTAAATTGGCCCATGGCCTACGTCCAGTAGCCATTTCAAGGACACAGCATCCCAAAGACCAGATATCCACCACTCCAGAACGGTCTGTGGACGTTCCAGTAATGACCTCTGGCGACATGTACATTGGCGTACCGGTCATGGAGTTCAAGTTGTTCTTGTTGTTGGTGTTGCCTGCTCTAGTCGAACTGACAGAGTTATTGGAAGCTCTTGTTTTGCCTGTAGTGGCTATGACTTTGGCAGCACCGAAATCCACAAACTTGATGACACCGTTATGATCCAACAAGATGTTTTCAGGCTTGATATCTCTGTGAACGACCCCAGATTGGTGCAAGTAAGCCAACCCTTCAAGCATCTGCAAAGTATACACTTGAATCACCATTTCGTCTTCGATTCTTCCGTGGGTCAACAAGCCTGATAAAGAGCCTCCCTCACAGAACTCCATGAAGATATACACCTTGTCACGATGGACTTCCACGCCGAAATACTGGACAATGTTGGGGTGGTTCAACATCTCAAGAACAGTCATTTCGTCTTTAATAGAAGGCACAATGTTCTTTACGGCCTGACTGTCGTGGAATCTGATTTCCTTGACGGCCATTACACCTCCAGTATCCAAATTTACAGCAGCAAATACATGGCCAAAAGTACCACCCCCGATAAATCTACCTTTCTGCCATCTAATAGATACAGACGAGAACGACGAGGCTAGTAAAGTGACGAACTGGTACTCTGAATCGGTCACATCCAAAACTCTACCAACACTCTCTAATTCCTCCTGCAATTCTCTTCTATACTCTTCAATCTCATGAATCTGTCTCATGGTATCTTCACGATAGATTTTGATGATGTACTCGTCATCAGCCGAGTTTTCGATCTTGTGTCTTTGGGAAGTCCACTTCAACAACTTGTTTTTTTCTGCTTCACTGGATCTGGCTCCCATGATATCGAAATGACTAATGAGTAGCGACATGCATCTAGCCACCTTGAGTTTCAACTTATAAAACTGCTCATCACTCAACACCAACACATTGAACCCTCTAGTCATATCCATGGCAAACTCCAATGCTAGCACACACCATCTGAATGTTTTACGGTCTGTAGGTGTACAGTCATCACAAATGAAACTTACCCATTCAATAGACAATTGGATAAGTTTCATTATAACGGTCGATTTACGTGAAGAGTCCAAGTTTTTGATGGAGTTTGTTCCGAAGTCTCGAGCATAAATAAAGTAGTTGTTGATAAGTCCTTGACATCCTCCGTCAGGAGACAACTCAGTACACTTAACTCTTACTGTTTTGACAGAATCAAAAACAGCCAATGACATCTTGAAGAAGTTCCAGTTAATTTTGGTCAATTCGATATGGACTTTTGCCAAAGAACACCTCTGTTCGATAGGTTTCAAAGAGCCTCCCACCGTCAAAACATCGCCTATAATATTAAGAAGCTTGTCTTTGACGATATGGAGACTGTAGTACGGAAGTTTGGTGATAAGTAGCATTTGCCCAATCTTGACATCGGTGATAGGAACATCGTCCATATCAATTGTGACAATATTACCTTCCCATACAATAGGCTTTGGGGGACACAACGCAAGGATATACGAAAAATAACTAGCATCATGTTCATTAGCTCCAATGGGCCCCTGACTGACGGTACCTTCATCGTGTCTATCGTTAAGTAACCTTAACAATTCATTGAACTTGTACATGGCTTCGTTAGGATCTTGTCCAATATATGACCCATTCAATATCTTCAAAATTTCCTGCTCATGTCCAATCAATTCTGGACTGGCAAAGAAATAAGTACCCTGATTTTCAACTGTGCCAGTATAAACAAGAAAATGGTTGGTTGCTTTTAAAATCTCCAACAAGTTCTTGGACTTTCCAGAAGATACAGAAGGTAACTCAAACACTAAAGAATTGGTGAAGTTTCTGGATATCTCGCCCGTGAATCTAGCCAACTTTCTTCTGAGCTGGCCAAAGTTTTCGGTGGTTGAAGAGTACCATCTGATTAAATCTGACGGAGAGCCCGATTGGACCTGAGGAGACTTGACTTGGTTATTGAAATATGCTAGTAATCTGTGAATTAGTCTCGATGCTAGGATGGTGATTTGCTCTGCTATCACCACAGAACCACCTTCAATAAAGCTTCCTAGCCACCTCAAATCGTTCCATGCCTCTTCCAATTCTTCAGGTTCTTTGAAAGTTCTAAAATTCGTAGGAGACCGAGAGCTATCAAGAAGTTTACGGTTAAGTAACACCAAAAAGTACTTGACACATCTGACCACCACCTGGTCGAAATCCTGGGTTTCGCTTTCGAATAAATCGCCAAGGATCCATGTTTTTCTGGGATCAGGCCGTGAATACTCCTGGATTCCCAGCTTGACTTCCATTGCTATAGTGATGTAGGTCTTGAGATCATCAATCATTTGGTCGATCATCATAAGAGTAGGGTTTTGCAACTTTTTGGCATACGACAAACGGACATTGATGATTTCTTTAATAAGTTTCATGGGAATGAGACAAATTTGGATCAAATCATGGATATAGTCAGGCAATTTCATGGTCTCGAACATTTGGCCCAATCGAATGTATGTGTCCTTTGATTTGACCATCCATGGTGCTATAGGAGTAAATATTCTCTTTTTGAATATGCTGTGAACGCCTTTTTCCTTCATCAATCTTTCAGCCAACGACTTGTTATCTTCATTAAAGATCTTCTTTATCTTGGTAGAGGAGTGGGAAGGAGTGGAAGGAGGAGTGTTGGGAGGTGATTGTTCAACCGGAGTTTCGTTTGGATTGGACGAACCTTTCGTGATATCAAGTTCATCATTACCAATCCATAATTTTAAGGAATTGGTTTCTCTCTGGATAGCATCAGTGATGGAATGCCAGGCAATTAGAGCATCGATTCGATTTTCAAACTCTTTACTTGCAATAATAGGTTTATCGTTCTTCATTTCTTCTAACGATCTCCACAAAGCACAGGCTTTGTCATATCTATCAAGAATCTCCTCCACCTGTACTTTTGGAGGCTGCTTATTGATATCGTCATAATTGACTTCAAACTTCAAGATATCGTTGAAGAGCTGGTCTACAAGGGTACGGCGGTACGAAATAATTCTCCGTTGGTCCTCTTCTGTTCGGTTGAAGAGCTTTGCACCAATCCCAAACCATAAATTCTCCTTATATGTGGCATGAAGAAACGATTCCTGGGAGTTTTCAGGGTTATTATTGTTGATGATCTTGGTTTTTTCCGACCGCACAACGTCTCCTGTCAATACAGACGTCAACATCGATTGCCATTCCAATCTCTCTATCACATTCGGATCATTGGTATCGCTTTTGCTGAGCTGGGTGATATTCTTATTGGGGTTCAAATTGAACTTATCTTTGGATCCGCCGTTCTGAAAGATGGAGAAAGCCAAACTGAAGTCGACCTGGTACTGGTCATTGTCCAAATCAGCTAGCAAATGGGTGTTTCCATCAGGCGTAGAGCCTACTGAAAATTCACTTTCGTCATCGTCTTCTTCACCCAAATCGTTCTGGTTCGGATCAGCACCCGTAATCCCTTTCGTATAGTAGTCGTCAACTAGCTGGTTCTTGAGTTTACGCAAGTAGGCCTTTTCTTGGGCCAAGTACTGGGGATTGTTGGGGTGCTGGAGATTATGGGTTAGAGTCTGGATCAAAGACCTTGACCGCGACCGTCCCGCTGTGTTGGTGGGTGCTTTACTATTGTTGCCAGTGCTTCCAACAGTACCTGTACTGCTGTTGCTGGCATTGGTCGCCGAGGACCCGGGAGTAGAGGGGCCAGAAGCAGGTGCTGAAGTATTGACACCATTAGAACTGTATGGTGTGGTCAGATGATTGGTGGATACAGCGCTTGTGTTTAACGAACTGGATGTTCTTTTGGTGATGGGGGCTCCCCCTGAAGGGTTCCGCAAGAGTGACGGTCTGCGAGTATTGTGAAGATGCGATGGCACATTGGGGGTTGGGGGTACCAGCCCAGGCAACCCGTCTTTGGTATTAGGCGAAGACATCACAATATCAAAGCGTCAGCTATGCCAATAATGTAATCCGTTTGTTGAAGTGATACACTGTGAGATTTGCTGAGATTTGCTAGTTGAAAAAAGGCTGATTTGAGAGAGCCACGCAGGGGGAAGAGGTGGATAACGGAGGGGGAGGGGGTGAGGAAGGAAGGGTAGGTGACACTGTAGTTGACTATCGAGGTAGTATAGTCGTGTAGGACTCTGGTTCGGGGTGGGTGGTGTAGTATTGTGGTGGTGGTTGGCTTCTATGAATGTTAGTTTGCGCGTAAAATTTTAACCACAACCATGATAGAGGTGCTGGTGAACGATCGGCTTGGAAAGAAGGTCAAGGTCAAGTGCTTGGAGGACGATACCATTGGCGACTTGAAGAAGATCTTGGCGTTGCAGTTGGGCACGTCTCACGACAAGCTTGTGTTGAAGAAGGGCTACTCTGTCTTCAAAGACCATATCACGTTGGATGACTACGAGATCCACGACGGGTTCAACTTTGAGTTGTACTATGGATAGAGGCTATGGATAGAAGTGCTATGGATGAGATGAAGAAGAAGAAGAAGATGATGATGATGACTTCTTCTATGGCTTTATCTTCCAGTTATACTATAATGAGGAAATGACTAGGAATGAGTGAAGCTATAGAATGGGCAGTACTGGCTACTATTGATGAAGGGTAAGAATCGCTAGAGATGTCTCTTCTGGTCTTACTTAGCTCATATCTGAGTGCTACTTTATCAAAAGTGTTCATGTATTTCATTACATACTCCATCTCAATTGTATCAGGTAATAAGTAAGTAGAGACAATCAAGATTAGTGCTTTGAACTTTGCATCATTACCAATCCAAGAATATTCTAAACCTACTTGATAATCCGTATGTAGCCATAACGAATAGTATGAATAGCACTTCACAACACAACAAAATCAATATAAGCTAAGGATCATTCTATAAATGGATCTACTATAGGAGTACTACTAACCTATGATACTCACCTATCTCTTTATATTCTTTCTAGAAAGAACACATTGACTATTGTATTTCTGGATTGTTATAGCACTCTATTACAAATTAGCCACTTCAATAATTGAATAAATATATATGGTTGGCTACGGCTCTACTCTAATGCTAGCAAAAATAATAATACAAGAACAAAATGAAGATGCTGGCTCACAAGAAATACTCAATGTGCTGTCTGTTGGGTCTTTCTTGGAAGTACGAGCCGAAGAAGTCGTTGGAGGGGTAGTTCATGTCGTTAACAATGCCATTGACGCTTTTGCCGCACACGGTATCCTGGTCGTTTTCCGGCGACGCCTCGAAGATGTTGAAGTACTGGCCCGGCAACACCCCGTGCGTTTTGGAGTCGTTGGTCGGGTTCGCGGCGGAGTAGTTGGAGTGGATGATTTCAAGGATACTGGCTTTGTTTCCACACCGGTAGCAGTAGTTTGGAGCTGACCACACTGTCAAGCACTTGCCGTTCCAGTAGCTGGTGTATCCTTCGTTGCAGAGCTGGTGGGCCCTTACCATTTGCACCAAGTCGTTGTCGTGGCAGAACTTGTTGATGACATCGAGCCCAAAGAGGTACCCAGCACCTCGCGGCGATAGCTTGAAGTCCATGATTTCTGTGTCGGGGTCGCTCCACACCAAATCGGCCATTATTCCATCGTGGGGGATCTCCTTGAACCGGTCTATAGCTCGTATCTGGTCAAGCTGCTGGCAGCTGGGCGACAATCCGCCGTGTGCCGCAAAGATCTTGCCGTCTATGGTGGCGCCAAGCGGCAAATAGTCAAACAAGTCGGTGATACAGGACCACACTTGGGCAGAGCCATTATACTTGTTGAGGATCTCTGAATAGAACCCGTAGTTGGTGGTGATAGTACGGGACTCGTGGTTGCCCCGTATAAGCAGGACCCGCTCGGGGTACCTGAGTTTGAGTGTGATAAGCAACAGGATGGTTTCCACCGAGTAGTAGCCTCTGTCTACGTAGTCGCCCAAGAACAAGTAGTTTGTATTGGGCGGAGACCCGCCGATCTGGAAGATTTCGAGCAAATCATGGTACTGCCCGTGTATATCTCCCACTACCGATATGGGAGATTGTAGCGGCATGATATTGGGCACCCCAAGGAGCTGGGTTTTGAGGGTGTTGCAGAGCTGCTGAATAGTCTCTGGGGGTAGTATCTTGGGGGGTTTGTGGTCTAGTAACTGTTCTAGACAATAGTCCAAGTCGGACGTGGGAATGCTGAACGAGACCGTCATCCAGACTTTCTTCTATGCTTCTATGTACTCACAATATCCTTGGTAGTTGTATCTCGTTTACTCGTCGGTGGTTATCAGATACGGATCACGTGACGAAATCCTTGGATGAGCTGAAAGTAGACTAAGCCAGTTGTTTATGCTAGTAGTGTCTTAAAGGGCTTAATGTTGATTCTTAGCTGGTTATTAGCTTGAGAAAGAAAGTATTAGACAGAACTAAGTTTAAGGTTAATATCATGTAGACAACAGTCAATTCGGATTATTAGATTTAAAAAGAACCTGGTGAATATAAATTTAAACCATAGATTTGAGCTTTACTAGAGCAGCTCATGTCTAGTTCGAAGAATTGGAATGATTGAACATTTAATTGAGAGATTATCTAGACACATATCAATACTACTAATATCACTTGGTTTCTACCATTCAAGAGAGTAACTATATTTATGAGTATTGGATTTGACTCTTAATGAAAAGCATTATCAGATACTTAGTTCTCTAGCAATGTGAAAGGTGACCAAGGCCTTTCACAGCACCTTTATATATTATTCATTGGTTATTGTCTCATTCTCTAATTGTAAGTAGAGATGGCAGAATGGCATATATGAGTATTTATACATAAGTATTTATAGAGTATTTATAGAGTATTTATAGAGTATTTATAGTATTTATAGTATTTATATTAATTATTGTCTGTCTTTTTCTTACACACCTCGGCAACACTCTTGGCAAGAATATCCAAACCCTCTTCGATAACTTCACCAGGAATGTTCAAGGCAGGAACAAGTCTAATCACATTCATACCAGCAGTGATCACCAACAACCCGTGTTCACGACACTTGTCCACAATATCCCCAGCTTGCACGTTGTCTTTGAACTGCAACCCCAATAACAATCCCTTCCCCTTGACACCAGCAATATGGTCAGGGTATTGGTCTGCTATTTTGGTCAATGCCTTGACGAACTTGTCGGACTTGATTTGCACCTCGTGGAGGAACAGGTCGTCGGAGATCTTGTCGACAATATAGTTTCCGATCTTGGCCCCCAATGGGTTTCCTCCGTAGGTGGTACCATGGTCTCCCACGCTCAATGCCTGTTCTACTCTCTCTGAAACAATGGTGGCTCCTATAGGAAACCCATTGCCCAAAGCCTTGGCGGTAGTGACAATATCTGGATGCGCCGACTCGTCAAAGTGCGAGTGGGCCCACAACTTGCCGGATCTGCCGAGACCACACTGGATTTCGTCGTAGATCAATAACACGTCGTTGTCGTCACAGAGCTTTCTTAACTGGGCCAAAAACTCTTCTTCGATAGGCGTCACACCACCTTCGCCCTGAATAGGCTCAATGATAACGGCACAGGTCTTTTCCTTGCTAATAAGAGCCTCGACACTGCCAATATCGTGTGCCTTGGCTACGCTGACCCCACCAACCAACGGAGCAAATGGCTTCTGGTACTTTGGGTTGGGTGTGACTGACAATGCTCCCATGGTACGGCCATGGAACGAGTTCTCAAACGTGATGAACTCACACTTGTCGTCGCTGACATTCTTACCGTACTTCCTGGCAAACTTGAGAGCGGCCTCGTTGGCTTCGGTACCGGAGTTGCACAAGAATACCCGGCTTGCATCCTTCATTCCTCCCGATTGAACCGTCTTCGACACCAAGAGATTGGCCAACTCACCTGCAGGCAAGTTGTAGTACAAGTTAGAACAGTGGATCAACTGACTGGCCTGTTCTGTGATGATGTTGGTGATATCTTCATGCGAATGGCCCAAAACAGTCACGGCAATACCAGCAGTGAAATCAACATACCCGCGGTTTTCTAAGTCGTACAAGTACGAACCCTTGCCGTGGGTCAAAACCAAATTAGGTCTGGCGTAAGTGGTGACCGTATAAGGCTTGCTTATCGTGTTGATATATTTTCCAGTATGAGAATCTTCAGGAGCATCTGGCTTGGCAGCCAATTTCAAGTTGGTGGTGCTAAACTTCTGAAGCTGCACACAGCTTCTGTATGCCCCTCTGTATGCCTGTGGGCTTCTTTTGATAACTGAACGCAACATGATACTGCTCTATTAATTTTTCATTCGAAGTTGAGATTTATGAGATTTTATAAGATTTTGCACCGCGCTTGACTCATATTGCCCGATTGGGACACCTGCCGCAGAGCCAATAAGCTCATTCTACGACTAGTCTATATTAACTTAGTCATTACATAAAGTAGTATTGGAATCGGGTTAACAAGTTTAATGTAACTTAGAGCGTCATTTTATTTTGTCTGAATATCAACCCCATAACTATTAGCTATAGCGATGGCTTATTATCCATAGTACTTCACTAGAGTGAGTATTACTTTTCTACTGATTCTTCAACTACTTTGTTGTGTTAAAACCTATTTATATCAATGGTGATTTCGATCTTTGGGTTGTTCAGGTCTATGCTCCTGATATGTCTGTCGACTATTCGGTTGATTTCGAACCTGATACGTGATTCGTCGTCATTTGATGCGCCCTTCATGTTGATAGAAAGCCCCACCACAAACAACTGGTAATTAAACTTGGTGACAAAGAACTTTTCGACCGTGTAGCTCTGTTTGTAGCAGTCAAGGTTCCATATGCTGTCCATGATATTGGACTTTAGAACGTGATAATCGTAGTCGTTGTGGGGGTACGAACACAACAAAATACCTCCTAGAGCCTTGACGAGTTTCCACCCCGTGTAGCACAAGAGGAGAGCCACTATGAGTGACGCCATTTCGTTCAAGTCTAGGGTATCTGAAACAAGACTTGCAGGGAGAATAGGGTGAGTCATAAGAAACAATGAGTAACTGAGGGTTAGGAGATGGGTCGGGTTCTTTGTCCAGGTGCTAGCTATCTTCTTTAAGTTACTACTAGTACTTTTTGCTTGGTAGTTGTCTAGTATCCCGCCTTTTTTTGGATTGGTTTCGGTTTCCTTGGTGGAGATCATTTCGTTAATGTTTTCGTACGCCAAAATGTACTGAGAAGTCACAAGAGTTACGGCTATGGTAACAACCAAAATAAGTTCGTACACCACCCAGTTTCCAGTATTGGTATCGCCACCGTGGACATGATGTGAATGGTGCTGTTCATCATGCAGATTCGCCTCGTCATCCACCACAAACAGGATGATAAACTCTTCAATAAAATGGCTCAAAAGATCAAAGCCCACCATGATCAACGAAGAACTCAACGCAAATCCCACCAATACTTCCAAACGACCCAATCCAAACGGATATGCAATGGAACTATTATTCCACACCTCAAAATTGGACATGATATCTACAAACACAATAACTGCCGAGCCAATGGAGTCATAAAAAATAAGGTGGGCCAATGTGGACAAATCTGTCAATTTGTACTTGTATCCCACCAAAAACACCACCAAGGAAAGCGACAAATGGGCCAAAGACCACGCCAACTTGAGTTTCTGGTCCGGTTTGATGGAGCTTGTCGACTCTTTAAAGTTGGGAATCGGATACAGGTTGGGGATTTGTGATAACTGGCTTTCTGTGGCCAAAGGCGGGGCCGGCTCTTGGAACAAATTCATCGACACCGACGAGTGTTTGTACTTGTGGCCCTTTCTGTGGGCCGGTTTGAGCAGCAGATTCGACACATTGGACTGCATCATCATCTCCTGGGGCTGGAAATTGAACGGCTGGTACGACTTGGTGGGCGATGACAGTCTCCGTACGGGCGATTTAGATCTGTAGTGTTTGTTCTGCCTCGAAGGAGAAGTTGATCTGACGGGAGAAGTGGCTCGTGGAGGGACAATGGCAGGAGGAACATTGGGAATGTATGAGTTTCTATTGCCGAAATGCAATGAGTTACGTGATCGTGGGGTATTATTGATAGGCGATTGTACGGGGCTGCCATCTTCAGATATGGCGAAGTTCTCCATAAACACGGCTGACATCGGTCTGGGTCTGCTGGTGCTGTTATTTGAGTAGCGACGGGCATTTCCTATGGGGCTGAAAGTTCCATTTGTGGGTGTTAGAGGAGTAAACGAGCCGTTTGGTGGGGCTACTTCGCCAAGGGAGTCGGTTGAAAAGTTGGCACTTAAGTTACGTAAATTAAGTGGTTCAGCTCTAGCAGAACTGATGTCATAAGGAGCAGTTCTTGCTCTTTCTCCATTATATTCATATTCATGGGTATCTACTCGTCTGGTATAGTCTCGTTGGTCGTTCATTGGGGAGTCCATAAGTGTGTTATTCTGTTCATTATTGGGCACTTTCACTTGCCCAGTATCACTACTGGCTATCTGATCACCAGAATCCATTCGCTCTACCATTATCCAGCGTAACTGTTAACCACTACGGTCTCTGACTGCCAGCTTATTTTAGCTCTATTTTGAAAACAATTACGAGCCCGCGCGAGTCACGCGATGTTGCACGTGCCGCGTTTGGGTGCAAAAAGAGGAAGTAAGCAAACTAATACCAACCCCGGTCTAATACTATCCACAGGCATCACTATCCACAGGCTAACACTCTCAACAAGTGCACTATTTCTCACATCACCACTACTAATTTAATCCAGCTACTAACATTGTCCACTATCCTTCAATTACACTCGCTACTCTACGTTTACCACTTTAACCTTTCAGGTATTTCAAATCTAGACAATACCTTTATTCTACATTGCCATTTGTGTATTCTTGCTAATTATCATGCGGATTACGTCTTCTTTCAGTATAGTTCTTATCTTGAATCACATCAGAATGATATGCAAATATTTGAAACATTAATAAATAAATGCAACTAGAAGTAGTCTGATTATATGGATATCATTATGCTTGTTGTATCTACTTATATTTTATTAATCGTAGCAATTATATCAGAGGATGTACAGATAATAACGATTGGGCTGTTCTATACTATTCAGTTTAACAGTCTAATTATTACTAACTTTCAATACAGATTTCTACAAACTATGTGCATTTGACCTAAACACTTAGTCTTGAAGTAAGGTCTACTACGGAGGGTTCTCTCGAGTGGTATAAGCATCTAACAATTGGAGGTTGATGCAGACGTCGTTCAAGGAATGTGAGGCGTCTTCCAAGAGCTCAAAGCTCTTGAGCTTGTATGGATAGTACGGCGACTTCCCCAGTGCCGTACGGTTGTTGAGGATGCCAAATGCAGTGGAGAGAGTAGCAGAGTCGCACTTGGTGGGCACGAGAGCCAAGTTCGATTCGTTGACGAGGTGAATATCACCAGCCTTTTGAAGGTCGTTCTCGTCAAGCGTGATCACGCTTCTGACCTTGGAATCGTCGGGGTTGAACGGGTTGTTGTGGCTTGGTTCGGGAAGAACGAAGATCTGCGCAAGTAAGTTTGTATTGCCCAAAGAAGGGATTATTGGTGTGGTAACCGAACCCAGAGTTCCTGTTGAATTGGCTTGTATTCCAGGAGTGCCAGTAGCTGGCGTAGTGCCATATCCAGTACCATTTTGGCTCGTTGGGGTATTGACAAAAGCTGCTGAGGCAGGTGGCCCAGATTCGCCTGGAGTGGTTCCCCAGTCGTTTTCGGTTCCTGTAGTGTCAGCCTTTTGGCTCTCATCGTAATCAAGAGTGGTGTTTTCTAAATCAGGATTGACCGTCAAGAGATCAGTGAGCGAAGACTTGAGCAATAGAAGAAGATCGTACAAAAGAATGTTGAGTTTTTCGTTTCCCTCCTTCAAGAAATCTGAATTGAGAAGCGAGATCAAGTTGGCGATGAAGGTAAACTGCTCGCTGTCATGATTCACTATTCTTTTGGTGAGAGTGGCCTTGTGTATGATGAGGATTCGAAGAAATATGGAGATCACACTTGATATATCCCCAGAAGCGTTGATTTCTCTCTGATCCATATCGTCTGGGGTTACAATCTGCAACAACTTGGCGAGAAATACCTGCAACTTTTGGAAGAACGGCCCGCTCGACTCCACAATACTAACTGAAGACGTGGAGAATTTCTTGAAGAAATCGTTAAACACTGGCAACAAGCTTATTGGAGTATTGCTTGACCGGGTTAATGTGACGGAGTTGGGCTCAAACTGGGTGTCCAACAAGATATAATTCTCGAGAATGCCGAGAATACATTTTTTATGCTCCCAGGTCATGTAGTTGAACAATTCTCCAAAGTACGAATTGCTACTGGTGAACTCAAAATGCAAATGGTCGATAAATGTCTCCACCAACTGCTTCAATTTAGCACTCACTTCTTCATGACTCAACCCACTCAACTCTCTTGAGCTCACCACCCTAATTAACATTTGCAATAAAGGCAAGTTGAATTCCTCAGTGCTTGAAGAAACCTTGCTAAAGTCCGCCAACGACTCAACGTACTTTCCACCATCCTGCGGATTGTGTAGCATGGTGTTGAGCAATAATATGGAGTCTTCCAGCGAGATCTCTAGGATAAGTTCATTCATAAATAAGTTGGTGTTGGTCACTGCCAAGTGGTTCAAAAAGTCCATTGTTTGTTGGTGGTAGTCAGTCAACAACACCGATGAGAATATCGACTCTTTGTAGTCTTTGAGACCATTGAGAATGGTAAAAGTGAAATGGTTGGAAAACCGGAACTTGTTGAACCAATCTCTGATCAAGTTCAAGAGTAGCGTTTGTGATGCTGGCCACCTCTTTTCGGCTACAGGGTCCAGAAGAACCACTTTGTATATCAATTTCGATACTCTGTCTTTTAATCCGGTTTCGAGCTTAAGTTTTTGTAAGTCTGCAACGAGCTTGTTGATTGTAACCACTTCAAACACCACGAGTTTCTGTAGGAACATGGCAATATGGTTCGTTTCGTCGCTTCCATTCACCTTCAGAGTTATAAACTCTTCCATCTGAGTAGAGGACTTGTGTGGATCCAACAAATCGAGTTTGTTCTGGGTATTTATAAGTGCTTTCACCACCAACAACTCTTTCTCTGCACCAGCAAAGTCAGACTGGAAAAATAGGTTAAGGAGCTGAGTAAATATAATAGAGTTTTGGTCGTGATCCACAAAGTCGATTTTCATGGCATCTTCTTCTGTTATTCCCAACTCCTTCAATATTTCTTCGGCCTCTTTATCGTCGAATTTGCGAGGTGTATTGGTAAACCTTTCCAAATCTTCTCTAAAATTGACGTAGGAATAATCCGGAGACCTGCCATCCTGTTTGAGTTCTCCTATTTTCATTGGAGAGTCGGTATTATTGACAGTAGAAATACCAAGAAGCGGATGTCTCTTATCATCTTCGCTATTTTGTTTTTGGACTGAGGAGTCTATGAATCTCCAGACCTGATCAAACTTGAAGTAGTCGTACTCTTGAGAGCTCAAATCTTTGTAATAGAGCACTATTAGTTTGAACAACTCATAGCCACTATTTTCACCAGAAACTCCCATGAATTTAATGAGTTTGAAGTGTCTAATAACTAGTCTTGCTATCAAGTAGAGGGTATCCATGTACAAAATAATCACCCCACCATCGTTCTTTAGAATGGCTTTGATCAAGACCTTGAAAAACACCGTCAAGTTGTCACAAAGAGAGTAAAACTTGTAGAGACAAGTAATAGTGTTGGGAGTAATATGGATTAATTTCGGTGACTTGGTAATGGTTTGTTTGAGTTCGGTGGTTACCCAGTTGATAAGGAGAAACTTCAAGCCTACGTTCAAGTTGATGATGTAGTAAAGAGGGTGCACAGGATCCGTCATATCAAGCTGGGTTTCGGTGGTTTTCAGTCCTGGCTTGACCAACTCAAGAATTTCCTTCTCCAACACTTCTTTACCCTTTAGGAACTTTTCATTGAAGTCAAATCCGTTGGGGGTCCATTTCTTCAAGATACTGTTACATTGACGATTGTTAAGTACCGGTAAGTTCTGAAGAATTTGTAGGTGGGCTTGCACCAAGTGGTTGTGGGCCAAATCTGCCTGGTCATCAGAGGAATAGAATATACCTGAGGCTATGAGTTTTCTCAAGTACGAAGATATAGTTATTATCTTTAGCTGGTAAAGCTCGTTGATAAGAACATACAAGTTGTAATTGTTGATATTCAAGTTTTTTGACTCAACAATACCATAAATGATTTCCAAGATCTCGTTTTCAAATTCGTTAAGGCTCAAGGAAGATTTGGAGTTTTTGATAACAGAAAGCACATTGCGTTTCAAGAAGTTACTTATGACCAAGATATTTTCACTGGACTCCTTCACAGATCTATAGCTGGTAATTGACCAATGAATGAGAATGCTAAGGTTTGTGCGCCATGACGAGACGGGTAATATTTCAAGACTCTGCGTATTGGATGGTTTCTTTTCTGGTCTAAGTGAATCAGCCAACTCGCCCAACTTCAGTCCGTCCAACAGGTGAATAAACCGTAAGATATCGTTAGATGACCGGTTGATGTAAGTGTGATCAGACTCTTCTACGGAAGATGTAGACTCCGGTATTTCTTCGCTTCCAAAGATATTTAGCTTGTTGGTAGTATGCCTGGTATTTAGAGCAAGACTTTCGTTTCTATACTTGATAATCTCTAGCTGTGACTGAAAATCATGCTTTTCCTTGTCGTTTCTCAAATTATCACCTTCTCTTAAAATTTTAACTAGCGAAGGGTAAATCAATATCCAGTAGTTGGGCAAAATAAACGCATCGGTATTATACTGGAAGAGATAGGTGACATGGTCAGATATAAGCCTCGAAACCTTATTTGTTAATATCTCAGGCACCGTCTTCGCCGCTTTCTTCTGAATATACGATACCTTCAGTACAAAATAATGGTTCAACAAGAGTAGCTCGCACAATTCCTTGCACAAGTAATCGCTTTTGATTATATCTTTCCAGAAGATTTTTATCAATGCCAAGCTGATGAGTCTCGAGCCAAGATTCAACTCTATATCGTTGATCCAACCATACTCCACCGTGCCCAAAAGCTCATGGAGCTCGTTTTCGTCATTATCTCCACTATCTTCAATTCTGGCAAAGAAACTAACGAGCTGGCCAACTTGTTTCGACTTCAACGGCAACCCTTCCTTGAGAAATTTTAGGGTCAACGACAAGAAAAAGTACTTATCGAGAAGGCATTCTACGTATAATGTCTGAACATATTGCAACAAACAGTTGAGTTTGTGCATGTAGGCCAGCTTCTTTTCCGGGCCAGCAATATTGTTCATATCCTTGGAGAATTTGAAGATATAATCGGCCACCTGCTGGGTCCATTCCTTCAACCAGTGCATTTCAAAGTCTTCAGTGTGGTTATTTGAGCGAAGCTGGTGTTTTCTCCGAAGGGTGATGAGTTCTCCGTATAAAACACACTTGGTGAACCAAATGGCTCGTGATATGGGAACATTCTTGCTACAAACATTCTCTATGAGCACCTTGTTTCTGATTCCGTGAGGAAGCTTTTCCAGGATCTTGGAGAGAGGCACTCGCGGATTGGCCAAGTCTTTGAGCCATTGCTCTTTCTTGGTGATGGTCAATGTCACCCGAGGCGGTATCCTGAAGTTGTTCGACAGATACTTTATCTTATTGATGACTTCATTACGGGTCTTGTATCCATTGGCCAAGTGCTGGGAAAGCTCTTTTAGCACATTATTGCAGTTTTCTGTCGACGAGAAAATGGTTGCCTGGATAAGGTTTCGTGCCGAGTAGTATTCGTTGGACACTAGGGGCAGCTCAAAGTACCCTTTGTTGAGATAATTGGTATTGTTTAGGCGGGAAACTTCTTCCTGCGAGGCTCCTTCGCCCTGAGTGTGGTCTTTCCATGGTTTGAAGTCAGGATATGTGAGATCTGCATCGTTTGACGGGTCAATTGCATCCTTAGGGTCGGTCAGTTCGGTGTCGTTCAATGGATAGAGCAACACATCGGGCTTGTTCATCAGGTACTTCATGGATATCAACTCATCTTTGCTGGAATTGGAGTACGTCGACCGGTGCGACGCGAGCAAGCTGTTTCTGTTTCTCGGCTTCGACATCTTGTAGAGGAATATGGTAGTTATAGTGTAGTTGATTTAAAGGGTCAGATGGTCACGTGAAAACATCAAAATCACCGACCAAAATAGAATTACTGTAGAAGTGAACTGCTATGTATACTTACTGTATATGTAGTAAGATACACATCTACACCAGAAGAATTGAATAATATTGTAGTTAGAACTAGAAGTGTACTGTTTGTCACCAACAGACCAACGGTACAGCTAGTCACCAACGGTACAAGTCACTAGCATGTCAACTATACTTCAGGCCATGTTTGGTGTAGATTTTGCCTGGTTGGTGCAATGCCAATCGTGAGGAGATAGAAATACTAAAAAGTATAATATTTCATCTATTATACTACATTATATTGAGTCGTTGGCCATATTACATAGAACGCTGTCTATTAGCTGACAATAGCGGTTATGCTAATAACTTCAACATGGATATAGATATCAATGAGCATAGATAGGTACCCACCCGAAGAATAAGTAGTTACAATTATATTATCAATCTCTCAATAATTACATTCCTAGTGGATAATGCTGCAATTTTATAGCTGACATACAATTATATAATTCTACTCGTGGTGTAAAACATGGCTTTCACCTTTTGATATCTGGTAAAATCTGGAGACGGCAATACAAGTTACCAGTCATCATCATCGTCCTCTTCCTCGTCGCTGTCTCTCGTGGCACCCTGTCGTTTCTTCAAGGCATCAGCCAATGAACCAGCCATTGCAGTTTCCCCCGACTTTTTGGCCTTTAAAGCATCGGCCAATCCGTTACTAAGAGTGCCACCGTTGTTAGTGGTAGAATGGGCAGGTGCTGGAGGTGCTGGAGGAGGCGCTGGTTTGGAGGAAGTGGCTGGTGGATCACATTCTTGCAAGTAATCAATAGGCGACCACCCCTCTTGTGATTCGTCCATCAATTTAACCAATCCCCATTTACCATTAACACTAGTAACATAATACACTTGGTCTTTGGTAAGAGGAATAGAACCGGCCACAGACCCGTCGTAATCGTACAATGCTTTGTACGTCGGGAACTTGGGCTTTGGAGGTGCCGACAAAGCTACAGGAGGAGGAGGAGGCGCCGATTTCTTGGCTGGAGGTGCCGGAGCCGTCTTTTTGACTGGTCTAACAGGTGCAGCAGGTTTACCATTGCCCACAGGAGTACTGCGTTGTGGAGAGATTGGCTGTTGCTGCTGTTGCTGCTGCTGTTGCTGGTGAGGTGCTGGTGGTGGCACTTTTCTCTCAGTTTGTTGCACTGGATTTGACGGAGCCTGGAATCTTTGGACAGTTTGAGGCTGTGGGTGTGAATATCCATTGGTACCTCTGCTAGCACCTCTATTATAATACTTGGAGTAGTCGACCAGAGAGGACTTCCCGCGTGGTCTTTTTGGATTGGTGCTGTTTGGAGGCAATCCTTGGTTCACAGTTACCGTTCCAGACTTGTACAAATCACTATATGGAGGCACTTCCGGTCCGTTCCCTTTGACAAATTTTACAGTATGAAACTTTCCAGGCTTCTTTTGGTACTCCACAGTAGGGCCCACCTTGATAGTCAAGCCTGGATACACCTTTTTGAGGTGGGTAACAAACTCTGTTTTGAAGTCAAGGTTGAGGAAAACATCGGGAGTTGTAGGGCTTGGGTTGTGTAGCGAAACAGCCACCCAGTTGTCTTGTAAGTTAGACAATCCAGCATAGTTTAACGAGCTTGTAGGAATGGTATATTCACTAACAAGCAGCAACCTCTTATCGACCAAGGTTTCGCCAATTATGTACAATTTGGTCTTGGTCAACACAATAAGTCTGCCGTATCTCTTGGAAGATCTACCGAACTTCGACAACAAGATCTCGCCTTTGGATGAGTAGATCACATGCTCTGAGATCTTGACTTGGTTAGCTACAAATCTGCCGTATCCTGACGTATCGTTACATCCAAGGTAGTCTCCCATGTAGGCTCTGGAGCCCAACATGGACATTCTTCTACGTTCTTTCCTGCCACCAAGATACTTGGTTCCTTCGTCTCTCAACTGTTCAAACTGGTTACCGTGGTTCTTCAACCGCCAAGCCTGCTGAATCACCTTGGCTGCATCGTCCTTTCTTTTGAGGTACCTTCTCCAAGCCCTCTGGATTCTGGCCGCCATGTTGTACCAGTACTTGTCTCTCATGTCTTCCAACGCAAACAAAGTCTCTGGGTTTTTGATAAAGACCTTGGTGGTACCTAATTGGAACTCACTGGCTGGAATAAAACATGCTTTCAAGATCTCTTTTACAGCAGACAAGTCGTCTCCGGTCCAGATATAGTTACCAGCGTACCCTGTGGCAGACGACAACAAGAAGAAACGCTGGACAAACTTGTCGAAAGTGGTTCTATAAGCAAACCCAGCCCGTCTGATTCTGACGTTTTCTTTCAATCCCAAGTACTTGACCTGATGCAACACCTGGTTATTATCGTAATCCTTTGGTCTTTTCGTCTGGTTCGGTTTGATAGTTCTAATATACGATGGCTGGCACTTGGATAAAGTGTCTACCAATAAATTGGCGGACTTTTTGATTTTATCTGAGGAAGTCTCGGGTCTTTTCTTTGAGTCTTCAAGAGCAGAAAGAAGCTCAGATGGGAATAATGTATGGATGAACTGGTTAGAAGACGTTGAAAGGAGCTCAAGCAAGTCTTTCAACATGGCATCCTTGTTCTTATCGGTCATTCCCTGGACATCATAGGTGACTTCCCCCGCGTAATGCTTGATGATAAACTTGCCTCTACGGTCCTCAAAGTGCTTGTTGTTGGCACCCACCATGCTTAGTCTCTGGGCAAAGACCTGATCAGCAGCGTCTGAGTCGGCATGGGCGGTTTTAATAGAGTCGTTGAGCGCAGCAAACAACCCAGGTTGCGGTCTGACGGCTTCGATCAAGTCACACACAACTTTATTGTTAAAGTAGTCAATTGGAGTCCACTTGATCTGTTCTTGAACGTATTCGTCCTGCTCGGCCTTGAGAGTTAACTGGATAAAAATCTGCTGCAACTTTTCATTGACATAATTGATACAGATCTGTTCAAACGAGTTGTGCTCAAAGATCTCGAACCCATAAATATCCAAGATCCCAATCGATTTGCTGGCTGCCAGTCTTCCTTTCAAGGATTTGTTGACTCTGGCAACAATCCAGTCAAACAAGTTGTTATATATACCCTTAGCCAAGGCATCACGAACAGAGGTGGCCTGGACAATGTTGAGCGGAACGTGGTAAGTGCTTCCTCTCTTCATACCATGGGAAGTTTGGACCACTCTTTCAATAATGGCCTTGGTCAAAATGGTGTCGTTCACATCCAAAAGGTAAGCCACAAACTGGGTGACGGTCTGGTCCCTGATCTGGGCATTTCCCGACTCGTCTTCTACGAATGAAATGTTACCAATCCAAAGAATGGCGGCCAACATCCGGAAAATATTGTCCTGTTCGTCTTCTGACAACCCAATCACGTTCATGGCACTTAAAGTATCCTGGAACTCCTTGTTGTCGTCCACTCCTTCAACATCGATACACTTTGCTGCTGAGGTATAAATATACGTTTCAGGACCTTGAATGCCGTACTTCTGCTGGTACTGTGGGGGACAGTGTTTGGTAAACTGGTAAAAGATGTGGAAGTTACGCTCGTTGGTGATCTGCTGCACCACTCTCTGTTTTTCCAACAAGTAGTTGGTGATATGGGCAGCTATTGGCTGGTAATTACTCTCATTGAACTCGATCTCCAAGTACTTTCCGTGTCTGGACGAGTTGTTATTTCTCAACGTTTTAGCACATCCAAAAGACTCCAACAACGGGTTGGTTGCAAGCACCATATCTTTGATCTTCGAGATCCCCCCCGTTTCTGCGTTCGAGTCTACACTGACATTGGCAATATACTGCATGATTTGCTTGGCTGCTTCGGTCTTTCCGGCACCAGATTCTCCGGAAATAATCACACACTGGTTGTCGCCATAACTCTTGAGGTTGTAGTACATCAGTTCTGCAATGGCAAACACATGGGGAGGCACCTCCAATCTGTTTCTGCCCTTGTACTTGTTCAAGTTTTCAAGAGTGTAGATGCCCAAATCTTCGAATGGGTTCACCGAAATCAAAACATGCCCGATGTATGTGTATATGGTTCCGTTCATGAACCGTTTGTGCAAGTTTTCATTGATTGCTTCTTCGGTGATTTTCGATAGGAGGGTCAAGTCGGAGACCCCCACTTCCTTCTTCTTGTGCACATCAAACTCGGCTTTTTTGATGGCGCTGCTTTTGGCTGGAGGTGCCTGTGTTTTGGCTTTGCTCCGCCCTCCTCGTTTTACAATAGCCATGTTTAATTGTATGAGTTGGAATAGTTGATTATCCCTTTTTGTCCACCGTTGGCAGTCAGGTCATGTGACGGCTCGGAGTGCGCGGAGGCGTGATCAGCTGCGCCAGCAGCGAGCAACGAGTTGCGAGCCGCGAGCCAACGGCGAGAGGCGAGCTAGCACAGACGGGGTGACGAGCTAGCAGAGGTTGAGCTAGCCGGATGGCAGCGAGCCTACTGTGGCTGGAGAGTCTGATGGTGGTGACTTTGCGTCTTGGCTAGATTACCGAGCGGTATGTATTTGTGCTCAGTGGTCTCGCAGCGAATGGCTGCAAATCGAAATATTAAATATTATTATTCAGGCTACATCTAGACTGTGTCGACTTCCAATACTCTCCATAAACTGTATAACTGTATGAACATTATAAACTGTATTAACTCTATAACTCTATAAACTCTATAAACTCTAAACTCTAGGTGCTTCTATGGATCTTGCCTCATCTAAATTTATTCACCTATTAGATCTAATTATCACGTTCGGAGAGTTCTGCCGTATAACAAATATCTGGAGCCTTTATTTTATGAGTACCTAATCCAGATTTTCACGTCCAGTTGTATTTTGATGCATTTGAGTAACAGCTACGCATTATTAATAGCAGTGATTGTCAATGGCGTATTCAACCTAGTCTCATGCTTAGTGTACTCGGTCAATACTGGCCCAGCTTTTCGCAGCCAATTGATAAGAATATAATTCGGTTTTATGGATGAAACCAAGTCGGAGAGTGTTGGAGCAGAAGTGGAGGCAAGAGTACGAGTTCTTTGGATCAGTACTGTTCATGTCATTGATGGAGCGGTTCTTAATTCTTTTGATAAGATAATTGCTCATCTTTGACACTGTTGGATGGATATTGCGTTTGAGGTAAGAGTTAATTATGGTCATTAGCATTATGATAGATCAAAGATAGTATCGAACTCAGTACTATGGATATCTCTAGAACGGCAGTCCTCATCTCAACGTGTAAATGGCCCTGGCAGAAGGAGCTAGCTATAGATCCATAAGAGTGGTTACTCCTACACCTACTTGACAAAGGTTGTCGATTCTATGTGAAATAGTCTATTCATTATCTAGAGTTACATGAATACCATCAATACGAATTTCGGCCTTAGAAGAATGATACAGCTCTATGGACACTAGATAATAGAGATGGCTCAAGCAGACTAATATTGCAGACATAGAATCTATTGAAGACGATATGTACTTTTACGAGTACAATTCCTGTTCATGACATCTCATTTACCATGACAGTACTCCAAGAAGTTCAATAGTCAGTCTCAACCGTTTAGTCTTGCTTCCATGCTGAATATCTGACTACAATTTCGACGGCTAAGTACGAACCGTTTGAATTGTCTATGAGTATGACTTTTCTATAAACCTTTGAAGAAGCTTCGCTTCTTCAAGCTCTAATGAGACCACAACCTCACCATCTTATCCTTCCCCCCACTCGCAACTCTCTTTCCATCCAAACTCCAATCCACAGCATACACCTCGTCGGCATGACCAGGCAAATCCACATTCAACTTACGGGTCCTGACATCCCACACCTTCAACGTAGTATCCTTGGAACAACTGACCAATAATCTGCTGTCTGCAGACCATGCTGTTTGATAGACCGGTGCTACATGGCCCCTCAAGGTTCCAATAAACGTCCCCCTGAGCCCGTCCCAGATCTTGATCGAGTTGTCAAACGAGCTCAGAACAACGTATCTGCCGTCAGGAGAAAACGAAACGTGGTTGACCAACTTCTGGTGGCCGGTCATTCTCAAAACAGGCTTATTGGACTTTAATGGTTCCCACAAATACATGGTGAAGTCGTCGCTGGCCGTCACAAGACGCTCGTTCACCACTCCATTCACCCTAGCAACCTTTTCGTAATTCTGGAGTGCTTTGGCTCTCATCTCTTCACCACTCATCTTCTTGAACCTGGTGCTGGTGTGGTCAAAACCGCCTCTTCTCAACACATAGTCTGTGGAAATCGACAAGTGGTTGACCCAATGGGCATGGCTCTTCAACGTCTGGATACACTTACCTTGAGCACTGATATCCCATGCCTTGATGGTTTTGTCGTGAGAAGCACTATATATGATGTTGGAGCCCGACCACTTGACACACGAAACGGCGTTGGTGTGTCCGCTCATTGATAAAGTACACACTCTGCTGGTGGTGTCCCACACCTTCACAGACCCGTCTTTGGAACCTGACGCTAACCGTGGCTGGTTTCCTACTGGTACTAGATGTAGTGGTTCCCAGATAAGTGACGATACCCACTTGGTGTGGCCCGTAAGGGGTGCTCCGATCGGCTTTCCCAGCTCTGCTTCCCACAATCTTATAGTGTTATCCATCGAGCCCGTGGCTATCATAGTACCACATGGAGAGTATGCAACACACAAAACCCAGTTGGTGTGACCTGCCAATGTCTTCATGGGCGTTTGGGTCTCACAGTCCCAGATCCGGGCCGTGGAGTCGCCTGCCCCAGTACACATTCTGCCAGAATCGTTGGGTGCAAAAGAACAGCACAAGATCGTGGATCCGTGCCCGGCGATAGCCACGTTGGAACGAGTCACCGGACGTACTTTGAATACAGCTCGAGGAGTATACACCAACGTCATGAAGTCTTCGGTGGTCTTGATGCCGGGCTTCAACACGGACGACCACAAGTTGTCTTTGATATCGATCAAGTTCGACTCCTTCCCATCTTTGGTTTCTTTTTGATCCAACAATGCAAACGTGTATGGAACAGGATCGTCTTTCTCGCCACTGATCTGATTTAACAATTCTTCAAGCTGTTTTTCGCTGATTCCGCCTGGCACTCTCATCGAGCCTCCGATGGACTCCCCGGTATCTGAAGCCTGGAACTTTATCAACACATTGGGCAAATCTTTGGGAATAAGGTCCACCTCCCGCACCTGCTGTGCCTCTCTCTTTTGTTTCTTGGATTGTGGCGGTATAACTGTAGCCATGGTATATAGAAAAGTATAGTATAGAGTAAGTATAGAGTTAGTATAATCAGTTTAGAGTGAAAAATTGGGATGAGCTTATATGCAGGACGCGATGGGCACATGTATAAGCACCTATACTAGACATCCATCTCCTGTGACCCTCTTAAAGTATAAGCACCTATACTAGACATCCAAATATCTACTGTGACCCTCTTAAAGTATAAACCACTTATACTACCCAAATCTCGACCCTCTACAACTATAACTGCTACAATTGACTAGGCTCGTTGATGGATATCGTCGTACTCAGACTCCATTGAGCCAGAGCACACGCAATGACTGCACGATTCATTCTATCTTCTATCTATATTAAGATTCCCTATCTTCTATCTATATTAATTCATTCTATCTTCTATCTATATTGAGGAGCTATATGATAAGACCAGTAGTCACTATGCTTTCGTCTGAAAAATAAACAGTGAACGTCTATACTGCTGAATCAGCAGAGCTACTCCTCCAAAGCTTGATCAATCGATCTGGTCTAAAAGTGGTAATGAAGTTGAGATTCAGCTTGTGAAAGTGGGGTGTTTCAAGACTGTAGTAATAAATAAGATAGTCTTTAGCCACAGTGTACTATTGTCTAGATAAATAGTTCACCGCTTACCTTACGAGAAGGCTTGAGGGGAGGAAGAGGTTTGGGTTTGGCTAGTTTGTTGACAAGCGGAGGTTTCTTTGTAGTTTCGCTACTCGTCTTTCTTTCGCTAGCACCCTCGTTTTTCATTGATTTTGGAAGCTTTCTCTTTGGCCCCTTAGACCTGCCTTTGGTCATGTGTGTAAGTTTGGACGGTTCAGAGGTGTCCTTGCGTTTCGGAAGCGGATCAGTGCTGGTCCTGGCGAGTGTGGGTCCCTTCGCCATTTCTGGCACAGTAGTGGCCCGAAGAATCGAAGAAAGTTGATCGTGAATCCCGACTGCTAGCTCAGGTCCCAGTTTAAGCGGAACCGATTCCAGATCAACTGGCTTGTTCTCAAGGCCTTTCCTTTCATCTAGCTGTTTCTTTTCTGGCTTGTTCTCAAGGTCTTTCCTTTCATCTGGCTGTTTCTTTTCTGGCTTTGCAGGTCTGGTTTTCTTTAATTTTGCTAATGCAGCCAATCCTTCTACATCCTCCTCCTGGGCTTCTATTTGGTGATACGCTGCCGACTTTGGCCCTAACTTCTTCATCTGACTCTTCAAGAGCTCGGTATCTTTCTCCTGGTACGATTTAGGCTTGGGCTCGGGTTTTTTGGGCAGGAGTCTTGACATGGTCGACTTGAGAAGCTCTTCTTCTTGTTGGGTATACTGGTTCACCGAGGGTTTGGATGGTTTGGGAGGCGGAGTTTTGCCCGAGCCTAGCTTCGACATGGTGGATTTGAGCAATTGTTCTTCTTCTTTAGTGTATTTGTCGAGTTTGGCTGGTTTTTCAGGTGCTTGTTTGCCTGAATGCAACTTTGACATGGTAGCACGAAGAATCTCTTCGTCTTTATTGATATTGCTAGGCTTTGACGGTTTGGGGGGAGCTTCTGGTTTACGAAGCTTGATTTTTTCAAGCCGACTAAGGTACTCGGCGGTTTCATTTACGTTTTCTTCAGGCTGTGGCTCTATAGTCTCTTTCTTCTTGACTATTTTAAAAGATGGTTTGGAGGGGTTTTCGATGTACTTGTGGGAATCACTTTTCTTCAACGCACTATCTATCCAACTGGTAGGTTTCTTGCTTGGAGAAGTGCCTGGAGAAGGCGATCTGGGTATGTGCTGGGAATATTGAGGCAGCGACTGGCGCAATTCAGGCTTGGAATTACTCAAAGAAGACATCCAATCGGCTTTCTGCCTACTAGTTGAGAAGTTTGGGGCAGCAGCAGTCGAGTCTTGGTAGGTGGAAGTCGATACTCTATTAGACATGGTGGAAGAGAGCCAGTCTGACTTTTTGAGCACTGGAGACGAAGTTGCCGTAGAGTCTTGTGGAGTAGAAGTGGAGATTCTATTGGAAGAAAGCGAGTTCATCCAGTCGCCAGAAGGCTTTAGCGGCTTTCCTGGTTTTGGAGGAGGTTGTTTCTTGGGTTCCAGAGAAAGACGTTCCGGCAGTCTGTCTCCTTTTTTGATACTGGACGACGAGTAGTATACTCTTTGAGGAAATAAAGGCTTTGGGCCAGACGGTTTAGCATTGAGGGAGCTTGAAGGAGGTGTCCAGGCAGGTTTAGCGGGAATAGAAGGTTTATCTACCGCAGGCTTATCTGAGACTTTGGCAGGGTTTGGCTTTTCTGAACCTGGCTTGGTGTTTTCAAAGGACTTGGGGTTTAACGAGTCGGACAAAGAGTCGGACAAAGAGTGGGACTCCTGAGGTTTTTTGGGAGTCCACGATGGCTTTCCGCTTTTGATGGTTTCTTCCATCTGAGTGAACGATCTGTAGCGGGAAGAGCCAGAGCCAGAGCCAGAAGAGCCAGAGCCAGAGCCAGAGCCAGAAGAGCCAGAAGAGCCAGAAGAGCCAGAAGAGCCGGAGGTGACCGAGGTGTCCACAGAGTCTTTCTGTAAAGAGCCATGTGTATTTAAGCCTGCTGAATCGGTTTTCCTCGCTACCGGGTTGATTAAATCAATGCTAAAGTCCACATCTCTTCTCCTTGGAAGGGCCGGTGGCTCGTCGTCGTCTCTGCGGCGTGGAAGTGGTGGTCCCTCGTCTCGTCTTCTTGGTAATGGTGGGGCTTCGTCTCTTCTGGCAGGCAAAGGTGGAATATCGGAAGATTTTGAAATGCTGCGGTTGAAAGTGAGCAGTGGAACGGACGATGATGGTTTGGAGGGTTTGGAGGGAACAGAAGGGGATTTTGCCTTTACTGGCGACGAACTGGCCAGTCTTCCTCGGAGTTCATCGATGTTTCTCTGGAGATCTCGCTGGCGCTGCTGGTCTTGTTTCAATCGTTCCTGCGATAGCTCAGACAACGTCGACAAGAAGTCGTCGACCCGTTGTGACGAGGGTGACGTTTGCGCCATGGCTGTCGGGTTGATCAAGGTGGATCAGATCTCCTCCGTTTGCTCGTATGTCAACACGATTTTGTGTCACATTCCGAGACAAGCAAGAGTAGAAGAGTAGAAGATAGAAGATAGAAGATAGAAGATAGAAGATAGAAGATAGAAGATAGAAGATAGAAGATAGAAGATAGAAGATAGAAGATAGAAGAGTAGAAGAGTAGAAGAGTAGAAGATAGAAGATAGAAGAGTAGAAGAGTAGAATAAAGAATGAGAATATATGAAGAATAATATAAGAATAGAATATATGAAGAATAGAATAAGAATAGAATAAAGAATGAGAATAAGAATAGAATAAGAATAGAATAAGAATAGAATAAGAATAGAATAAGAATAGAATAAGAATAGAATAAGAATAGAATAAGAATAGAATAAGAATAGAATAAAGAATAGAATATATGAAGAATAGTAATGAACCTAGCATGATGGTGAATGACCTATTCTGATAAGCACTCTCTGATTTTATAGAATATATAAATATTTAATCTTCAAGATCTATCATTAAATATGATAATTATAATTATGGTAGGAGGTATTCATTGTCCAAAATCATATAGATAATATAATGATGAGTAGACAAAGGTAAATTATTATTGAGTGAATTGTAGGAGACATGAATAGTGTGAAATACTCATGCTTGAATACTTGTATGGATATGACTAGGCCAGTTCTTCCCCATTGAGCTGAACAGGTTTCTACTAGATTTTGAGTGCATTGATGTAAGAATCAGACAATTAACTTCGTCTTACAACTGGAATGAGATCTACTTCAGCCAATACCGTCTAATTCTCAATAATCTTAGTCACTAGGCAAATTAAGCAAAGTAGGTCTGATAATTCATAATTTCGTATTCAATCTCTTTCTAAATGGCAAAGCATACCTTCTTGGTATTGACCAGAATAAATAGTAAGAAATATTGCTAGCAATGAATAGAAGTGTTATGCAAATCCTGAAATTGAACTGTTACTTCTTTTCATTATTTATTCTACTCACTTAATTAACAAAAGACTGAATAAATGATAAATCACTGGACGTAGAAATCAAATGTTCAGTTATATACAATTAAGTACTAATATGACTTAGTTCACATTTAGATTAAATTATGCAACTTTATAATACTTGGTCTGTTTATGGCTCGTCCTGGAGAATCATAGAGGAAGATAATATTTATTCAAGGAAAATAATAAGCTAAGGTATAGATAAATTTATAGCTTATTTCTAGTAGATTCGTAATTACCTGTATGTGACTATCACACATAATGCTAATATCTTGTTTCCTGTTGTATTGTCAGTACCACCTCTAGAATTCTCATGCTCTACTTGTCATGCCCTCATCTATGTTGTCCGACTTATTGTCTGCTCTTTGTTCCTGTACTATGTTGCCTGTTCTATGCCTGATCTATGTTCCTGATGTGTCGGCCTAACTTGGGTTGAACGGTATAATACCAAAGCCCCCGCCCCACGCATCATACGACGATCCTTGTGGCTGCGGCTGCGGCTGGGGGTTTCCCTCGGGTAGCACCGACCCTTGCCGGGTGTATACATTGTAGAAGAGCCCGAACGAGTTGAGCACTTCTTCGTCGATTTCTTCTTCGTTGATAGGGTTGTAGTTTTGGTTGTTTTGCTGATTTTGTTGTTGTTGGTGCTGTGGTTCGGGTTGTGGGGTGGTTCCAGAAGCGTATAGATGGGCCGGATGGTGCTGCGATACGGGCTTGTACTTTTCGTTCCGCTGGGTCATGTCTAGGTTCCGCATGGTTTCCCAGAAATCGGTGCCCTCTTCGTCTTCGCTTTCTTGCTTCTGTCTCTTTGACTGGTCTACCGACTCTGCCTGATGGGGTCTTTTGTTATCTGCAGCAGCGAGTTCCACAGCCTGGCTGAGTGGAGTCAACGGGTTGTTTTCCTTTGACTCAGTGCCCTGGTTGAGGATCCGAAGCAAGTCGGTCTCTCTCATTTTGCTTGACTTCTTTGTTACGTGGTGATGATGGTGATGGTGGTGGTGGTGGTGGGTGGCCAGCGCCGAAGGTGACAGGCTGGACGAGTTGAGTTTGGGCACTTCGGTCAACGGAGGCAAGTAGTTGAAGTGCTGGTACCGCTGGAGCTGGGTTTCAGGCTCTAGATAGAACGCAGTGTGGCGTGGGGCATCGCCTGGCGGACTGGGGCCCGAAGTATTGCTGTTGGAGCCACTGATGTTTTCAGCGGTGTTTGCTTGGTCCAAAATGCTGAGAGGTGACGTGGAGCTGGCCATGGTGTCTGCCGGAGGAGAATAGTGATGGTGGATATGCTGGTGGACGTTGATTTCAAGCCCGTGCGCTTTGGCATACACAATGAGCTGCAGCACCAGGTCCTGGTCCTTGATCACACCGCCCTTTTCGTCGGAAAAGAGCTTGTTGTGGGGGAGATTGGGATCGGCCTTGCCGTTGGCCGCATCAAGGCTGTATCTCCATTCCACCTCACTGTTGACCGGATAAGCCTGCGCGGGCTGGACAATGCGGGAGGGCTGGTTTTGAGGGCTTTTCTGGGGCTTTTCTTGCTTGATTTCCACTTCATCCACCTTTCCAGCTGTCACCAAATCCACCTCTTTCTTGATAATGTCGTCTGCCTTTCCCCGGGCCACCTCGGTCACCAACTTTCTCCACCTGTTCCTACACGTAAGCGACGGCCGGCTCCGGAAATTGGCCGCTATGGTTCTCCATTTGGTGCCGTGGATTCGGATCTGCCGTATCAACCGCACATCTTCCTCGTGGGTCCATGGCTTCAACCGATCCTTGGTATTGGGATCCAATACCTCGAGGTACCGCTTTGCACACTGGTCATCGGTCCGGCCCTCGATGTCCTGGGCTACTCTCTGCCACAACGACCCATACTTGTTGTACGCTTTTATCAACTCCTCGTCCTCCTCTTTGGTCCATCTGCCCTTGCGGAGGTTGGGACTGAGTGAATTGGTCCACCTTTTGCGGCAATCCTTGGGCTTGCGGGTGCCATTGGGCGAGATCTGCTGGGCTATCAAGTCCCACCGCACTGTTTCTGGATCTATGTTCTCCACGTCTGGATACATCTGGAGCATGAGCCGCGTCACCTTGTTGTCTTCCTCCTTGGTCCATGTTCTACGACTATCACGGCGAAACGTCTGGAACCCAAGCGATTCGGTGATGTCGAGCGGGTCCACAAACACCACCTTTCTCTTTGCCGTGCCTCTGCTGTTCCCTTCCATGTTATTACTATAAATGCACACTATACAATATGCATCCACACCGTTATCTGGTTGTCGATCTTATCTGGTGCCGTGGGAGGAGTCATTCGAAAAATTTGACTCCATTTCCTGCAGATAAGCACAGCCGCACTGGCTGCCAACTGGCTGCCAACCCTGTTATGATACGGTGAATGATATCTTGATACTGGTGATACTGATACTGATACTGTGATACTGAGTTACTAGTTACTCTTTGTTCTCTTTTCCTTATTTTCCATTAATCTCAACAAGTTTCTCAACAACATCGCGATGGTCACCTTGCCGATAGAAGGCACGTACAACCCAGCCTTGGCCTTGACATCATCATCAAAGTTCTTTGCACTCGAAAAGTTGATCACCACCGTCCCGTTCGCAACATACTGCGTGGGAAATTTGTAGTTTTCCAGGGGCACCCCTGTGATGATCACGTCGCAGTGCGGGGCGAGGGTGGCCACGGTGTGCGAAGGGTCCAAATCAATCACCTTGTGACGCAGCGCCAGCAAGTCGTCGCCTCGCGTGTACTGCTGGATGTTGTTGATGTCTACCGAGTACACCGTGGCGCCGTCGTTGGCCAACAACGCGGCCAACGGCCTTCCTACAATCTCCGACCGGTTCACCACCAACACCTTTTTTCCGTAGAGCCTGTTGCCGTAGTGGAGAAGCTTGTTGTACACGCCCAAGTACTCCAAGATCTTAACCATGGCAAGCGGGGTGCATGGCAAAATGGACTTTTGTTCGTTTTGGGGTGCATCCAAGAACCGCACGTTGTGGTACAAGTTGTGGTAGTACAAGAAGTTGAGGCCCTCCACATCCTTTTCGGTCGAAATGAGCTGCTGCAAGTACTGGTCCTGGTTGTCGCCAAACACAGGGAAATACACCATGATGCCGTTGACGTCATCGTTCTTGTTGGCCTCCACCAACTTGTGCTCCAACTCGTTTTTGTCCACCTGCACGAGCTTGTACTCGAACCCAAGCGACTCGCATGTCTTGCCAGTCCAGTTGGCGTACATCAATGCTGCAGGGTCGTCATTTGCGAGGAACCCCACGAGCACCGGTTTCTTGTCCAACGCCTTGACTTGGTTTGTGATTTCTTCGATGTATGGTTTGGCAATGGTCGACGCCAAGATCGTTCTTCCCGCTGGTTTGCTCATGTTGTGTGGTACAAGGCTGAGTGTTTGAACTAGGCTGACCCGTGCTATTTATATAAGGGCGGGCTCATCGACGGTTATTAGTATTGATTAGATCACGTGAGGGGCGAGTCAAATCAGGGTCTTAGGCGGCGCCGGGCATGGCGTGGGTACAACTGGTCAGACTAGTCTGACTAGTCTGACGTGTCGAAAGACAGACGTTCGAAAGACAGACATGTCGACTACCCTAGTCCTCACCGTTGATGCCTGGTTGCAGGTCCATTGCCTCCCTATCCATATACCGCACGTGACTGGCTGCAAAATATTAGAGTGAAGTACCTGTCATAAACCAGGATTGCTTAGCACGCTTGGTAGCACAAGCACTCGTGTGGCCTGTGGCTACTGCGGCAAGGATGTCAATTGTGATTTTAGGATGTTTCACTAAATGGTGGTGGGATGTTTCCATTTGTAAACGTATATAAGTGTTTGTACTCAATAAATTATGACTTCATAACAAATCAAAAGTACGAAATCATTCTCATTTGCTGCCTATTAATTCTACTCTGTTGTACTCTTAGGGAAGATCTACAGTGTCTCAATTACATAAATTTGGAAAGTAATAACGAAAATCTTGTAGAGGACCTTAAATATGGCGTAGCTAGATGAGAATTAGTGCGTCTGTAGTCATTCACCATTATAGGTAGAGCTGATAGCACATCTCAATACTCAATACACTAACCTTTCGAGCATCTTACTAATTGGAAAGAATTCTTATTAACTGTCAGACTAATTTGGAATTTAATAATTAGAATTTAAAAGTAACTACAAAATAAGAGTCGATAGTAAGTCGAAGGAACCGAGACGATAAATATCTTTTTTTGACTTTATTTGCTCAATTGCTGCAACTTTTGATCAATATCTAAAGGTAAGAACCCGTGGTTCTAGTTGAACTACAAGTGATGCCCCCCATAGTTGAGTATAAGCATTTTAAGACACATTATACTCACCAATGAACGGGATGGTACTCGCTGCCAGGGAAGAACAAACTAGACTAAATAATATGCAAATTATTGAAAACAGAAGATAAACGTTTCATATCATTAGTTAGAACTTTTAATTTTGCAGTTTCATTTTCATGAGTATTTGGATTAAAGAGAAGGTACGAATGGTACGATTGCCAATTCCCTCGATCCTATGCTTGCGGCTACAGCATATAAAACTGACACCTGTGTATTTGGTCATTCCTAGAGGGCCGTTTATACTATTTGGTAGAATTAGTTCTATATTTAATTTTCATACCACGACTACTTAATCTTGGCAATCTTTTAATGAACTCTATTGTCTTCTATTTTATTTAACGCAAATGGGCGCTGGCGTTTTTGTATAAACTCTGCCAGATGAACGCCTCGCTCAACATCAATTCCACGTCCTTTTCAGTCCACGAACTTGTGGGTGGGTTCTGTAAAAACAACAAGATTTCCTGAAAGTCCATCTGCTTGAGCTCAGCACTAAACTTGACCAAAAACGCAGCACATACGTACACATGAAAGTTGTTGAACCCAAGAGGGGTTTCCAGCAAGTATGTGTCCCACATTCTGATAATAAGACCGATAGAAACTTCTCTCATGAGCAAACAGTTCATCCATCTGAATGCAAACTGGATGAACTCAATGCCTTCATGATCTATGTGGTTGATAAGCTCGATATCGATCTTGGAAACGAGGTTGCGCAAGTCTCGGACCTGGCGAAGAATGCCCGGCTGCTCGTGGATGTAATTATCGGTGATGTTTTCAAGCAACCGCGACAAACACCAGTAGGTATCGGCTTCGATTATAGAGAGTACACGGGGAGAAAGGTAGGTAGGGTCGATTTTGTCCCACGAGTACTCCGAAAGGCGAGGGTCTTGACGAAGCTGGTGTTCTATGGGGTCGTTTTCGTCCAAAAGGCCCTGGATAAACAAGTCCTGGCTCGAATCACTACCGTCTTTGGCTTCGTGGACCGTTCTTTGGACTTGCCAGATATAGTTTCCAATGAAGATCTGGAAAAAGGGCGTACACAAGTCGTTTATGCCCTGGACGTACCCACTGGCAGGGTGTCTCACGGCCCAGAGGTACAAGATTTTACGCAACGACTGCTGGATTTGGGGGTACGAGTAGAGTTTGACCGACGGATGTGTTCTTTTGACATCGATATTGATCTGGTGGTACAACTGCTTCTCCCGATTGTTTCCTATGGAGGCAGAGGAATTGTTTAGAGGCGCATCGTCTCCAAAGTTGATGGCCACCGCCTCGATCCCTTCAGTGTACTCCTGTCTCTTTCTCTTTAGGGTAGAGCTCTGTCTGGCAATATTGGTGGGCAAGTAACCAAGCAAGATTTGCCAAGTTAGGGCCCTTAGTTCGGGGGGAATCCCGTTCCATGCTAGTTTTCTGAGGTCGTGGAGGTTGATATTGGCATCGGTGGTCAAGATCTTACGAAACTTGGCGTACTTGGTATTCAACTGGTTGAGTCTGGTGATTTCCAACTTCGCCTGGATATCTTCAAAGTCCAACGACTCTTTCTCTTTGGTAGGAGATTCATGATTGGAAATGGTCAAGTCTGGATACAACGAGTCCATCATAGGACTAGGCATGAGATGGGAAGAAACCAACGAGTTCTTCGAGCCGTTCTTGGAATCTATGCCGGTGATTCGACCCAGGCTGAAGTCTGTGGTCGGTCTGGGGGCCACCTCTTCGAGTCCGGCATCCCAATCGTCGTCCAAGTCGGTGTATCTAGTATTGGATTGTGACCTTCTCTCGCCATAAGGACTTCTGGTGTGTCGTTCTTCTCTCGGGGTCAGCTTGGGCATGTTGCCCAACGACACAGATCTCTGCTGGCTGGGGGTTCTTTTAAGGTTGCTCAGTATAATAGACCCGCTATTATGACTCTTGGGAGACGCCTTTCCCCACGCGAGGCTGCCGTAGATGTTGCTGTTGGCGTGCTTGTAGTCGTTGGTGGGAGACGAGCTGGTTGAGCTGGTGGACGTTCCTGTCAACGAAAGGTTCTTGAGAAAAGACGACAAGTGTTTGCCGCGGCCGCCGTTCTCGCCAAAGATGAACTCGTTGTTGGAGTTGGAGTACACCTGCGACATCTCTTGCTTCTTCTTGCCCATCTTGTTGTGAATTAGAGAGAAATGCGAATAGCGAGAATAAAAGGCGCTAGAGACACAACGAGAGACACAAGGAGAGCACAAGGAAACAAGGAAACAAGGAGAGAGTACAAGACAAGGAGAGAGTACAGGACAAGGAGACAAAGATAGAGAGAATATAGAGTACATGTAGACTACGGAACCAGGGACCTTGAGTGATTAGATGTCTAGATGGTCTAGTCGTGAGCCACTAACTTCTAGCGTCTCGTGCTCGCTACGCCGTGCGCTCGTCCTGACTCGCGCGGGGTCTCAATGGACTTTATTAGGCAGTATAGTAGATGATATAAATTAGAGAGTCTAGTAGATATATATTAGATGAGTCTAGTAGCTATAAATTAGGTAGATATAAATTAGGTAGTATGAGCTAGTAGATAAATACCTCGTGGTACGGGCCTTGGTTCTCTTAATTATCATGAACTTTACTCAACATTTTATCTGGGATCTCGCAGGGCCATACATTCTAGTACAGTGCTGTAATGAATATCAGTACTAAGACCTTCCTCTACATTTCAATGATATACGTACTTATTACGTCACAATGGTTGATGTAGTACCATTTTATTTCTCTGGTAATATTTATCACTCTATCAATGTATCTGTTGTCCATCTACTGTAACTAGACTATTCCTTTCATCTAATAAATTACACCCATTAATCATTGCTGAGCTATTCTTGATTCCTTATTAGTGATAAATCATTAAGACTATCTAAAGTGAACCTTCCTACTCATTGACTCTATTCTAACCTTTTCTTCTAAATACCTTATACTTCTTAAAGCTAATATCCATTAGCTTCATGTATTGTTAAAAATCTCTATAATCAAGGGTGTACATTTTCTTAAGAAATGGTTGAGTCTCCATTGTGTTCAATCTGCCAAGGTCAACTAAGATTGTAGTACTTATCGAAGTGATACTTAGCTCATTAGACTAACGTATACTACTGATAGTATTTACTGATGGTATTTGTATTGTACTAGTAGTATTAGTATTGTACTAGTAGTATTAGTATTTACTGATTACTGACTAGTAGTCTGATAGTTGACTATTACAGTTACTGATAGTAGTATTTGTATTATTCTATCTATATCTATTGAGAGGTAACTTCACCCTTGACAGCAACAGATCCTTGCTTCAATTCTCTACCGGAAACATGTAAAGTACCGTCCTGAGTAACATTAACAATAACCTCCAACTTGGATTGTGGTTTCAAGTCCTTCAAGGTCAAAGTAGCCAATAATTGGCCGGCTTCATACACAACCTCCTTCTTGATTTCTGGTTCTTCGTCCGAGTACTCTTCGTCAGATTCGTCAGACAATGGCTGTTGTTCCACCACGGTTTCCTTGACGGTTCTCTTACCTTCGTATAATTCCACAGCCACCGAAGCAGCGTCACCGTTGGTGACTTCAATGGATTTCTTGATGGGGTACGCGGTTTCGGCAACCAAGATAGACACAAAGTTACCGGCAGCGTCCTTGATACCAATTGGTTTGGTCAAGTGCTGGGTGTTGACGACGACAGGCTGCAATGACTCCTTGATTTCTTCTTCGTCAAAGGTTTCAATCAACGAAGCCTGTAAAGCAGCACCTCTTGAGACCAACTCAGAAGGGTTCAAGGCCTTGGAATCCAAAGATGGGGCCACAACAGTGGTGGTTTCAGGGAAAATGAACGAGACATTGGAAGCCAACTTAGGGGTATGCGAAGAACCACCCACCAACAACACCTCGTCGATGTCCAAGGTCTCTAAACCGGCCTTGGCAACAACTTTTTCGACAAAGCTGGTCATTTTCGACAAAACGTCTCTGGCGGTCAACTCGTATCTGAGTCTGTTGATGGAGGTGTGGAAGTCAAAGCCTTCAGACAACGATTCTATGGAGCAGGTGGAGGTCTGGACGTTGGAAAGAGTCTTTTTCACCACAATCGACTCGGCCTTCAACTTGGCCAACGATCTGGCGTTGGTTCTAGGGTTGGACTTGGTCTTCTTTTCGTATTCCTTGGCAAAGAACTCGGACAAAGCGTTGTCCAACTGCTCACCACCCAAGCCGTGTGCGTGTTCGGTGGCCAAAACAGTCAAAACACCGCCTCTGACCGCAATCACCGCAGCATCGGATCTGATGCCTCCAAAGTCAGCAACAACGTATACTTTGTCTTGGGACAATTTGTCTTCTTCGGAAGAGCTCAAGTGGGCCAACAAGGCCGAGGAAGGCTCGTTGATCAACTGTAACACTTTGAGACCAGCATCGTTGGAGATCTTGGTCAATTCTTCTCTCTGGTGAGCAGTGAAGTCGGTTGGAACAGTGATGACTACACCCTCGATATCCTTACCGATGTAGTCTTCGGCAGCGACCTTGAGCTGCTTGAAGTGTCTGGTGGCCACCTCGTTCACACTGAGCACTTCTGGGTTGCCGTGTCTGGTGATTTGGTAGGCAATGCCTCCGTCACTGCCCTTTATGGCAGCAGCACCAACTTGGTATGGTTCTTGGGTGTTGACTTCGTCGAACTTCTTACCAATGAAGTCTCTGAAGTTGATGATGGTGTTGGCGGGGTTTCTGACCAATTGGTTCTGTGCTTGGGTTCCGTGGTATTCGTCGCCTCCAACGTATGATAAAGCCGATGGGATCGAACGGTCTCCGTCTGGGTTGGCAATGACGTCGACTTTGCCGTCTTGAGTAGCAACGGCAATAGACGACGTGGTGTTACCAAAGGTTATACCGATAACTGCAGACATAGTAATTTAATAAAGAACTAACAAGAACTGAAGAATCTTTTGAGAAGACTTGAAAATTTTTTGATGCCTCAGTAAAAAACGTTTAGAGCAAAAATAAAAAAAGGTCGTACCCGGATTCGAACCGGGGTTGTCCGGATCAAAACCGAAAGTGATAACCACTACACTATACAACCGTACTTGCTACGAAAGTGTTATCCACTACACTACACAACCGTACTCGCTAGAAATAAGATAGATGCGGATACACGTTGGAAGTCCGACATCAATAGTAGCGTACATCAACACCAGGTATCTGGCTAGAAAGTATCCCTTGGTCAGCTGTCTTATAATATACTATAAACCATTCCATTAAGTTGTAGTACTATGTTGGTTGGACGCCTAATCTTCGCAGTAGGGTTATCAACTGGAGAGTAGCCTAATTACAGTAGATATATATGGCTTCACCACTTCCATAAACCCATTTATTAATGATATATTATGTTACCACCCCACTTCTATAGATTATAGATGTGGGTATTATTTGCAACCATGTGGGGTTTTCTCGCACGAACATTTACGAACCCTCATGATTCTTATTTGAGTCCAACTCCGTATCTGCCTAGCTAATTTCCTTCGTGAGATCCAGTCTTGTTGACGAGAATCTTAACAAGCATGGTCCAGCCAGAGTGCTAGTGCGAATACTGAGTTAAGAGTGCTTGGCAGCATGAGTGCAGCATGTTAGATAAAGTAGACAGTAGTACATAATGTGTGATGCTATTTATTAGTTTCGGTCTTCTCTAATCTAACTAATTTATGTGTAATCAAGTCAACAAGAATAATTAGGAGTACAGTCCAAAATAATTAACCAAGACGATAAAATAATAACTAGAGCTGTAGTGAACCAAAGAATATAAAATTATTAGGAACTCAACTTATAATTAAATACTTCAATAAAACAAATCAAATGTATTAGAAAAAGAACATTTCACCAACAAAGTTTGGTAAAGGAGTACCAGAGAACTTAATATTATGAATATTGGAAGAAGATAGATCGCATTTAGTGATTAGTTGCTATTTTTGTAATGGTACCTCTACATGCCCAGCCAAGTAAGTAGAAAATAATTAGATAATATCATACAGTGTACTCAAATAATATTCTGCATGCTGTACTCCTTTGAGGGGATTATATCACGAAGATAATTATTACGTATCAACACATATCAACACATACATAAAACTTACGAACAAACATACATATAAACATACATATAAACATACATACTAAACATATATTAGTGTATCAGGTACCACCTCGTGCATTACCTCTATCGCAGTAAATAATAGTAGACTATTGCGATTGAGTGATGCGAGATTGATGCGAGATTGATCGAGATTGATGCGCGTGTAGATCGAAAAAAATTACAATTAGTTTGGTATGACGATGTCGAGGTTCCAGCCAGGTAGAGTGATAATAGCGGTGTTGATGGCCATCACGTTGGTGGTGGTGGTGTTTAGGCACCATCAGATCCACAAGTTGGTGGAGCTAGGCTTGACCGCGCCAGCGGGCGACGCTGAGATACCGTCGTCCATTATGGCCTCTACTGCTATGGAGATGCCCACCCTTACTGCTACTATGGAGGTACCTGAGGAGACCAAGGAGACTGAGGAGACTGAGGAGACTGAGGAGACTGAGGAGACTGAGGAGACCGAGGAGACTGAGGAGACTGAGGAGACTGAGGAGACCGAGGAGACCGAGGAGACCAAGGAGACTGAGGAGACCGAGGAGACCGAGGAACCCACTTCTTTGCCCAAGATATCCGTCACTCCCGCCACCATGGAGGAGCGTCCGTTTGTAGAAGTGCCCCGGCCAAGCTACAAGCGCATGGATTTCCGCATATATTCGCACAACGTCAAGAACGGCGGCCACCAAGATTTGGTCAAAGGCGAGCGCCCGTGGAACAAACGGGTGGACCAAATCACCCGGTCGATCAAGTTCCATGTTGCCGCCAACACCATTGTCACTCTTCAGGAAGTGTACAGTTTCCAGCTCGACGATATCATGGCGGCGTTGAACCGGCACGAGTCGTGGGATGCGTACGGCGTGGGGCGGATCGACGGGCACCACATTGGCGAGTTTGTGCCCATCATCTGGCGCACCACCGAGTGGGAGTTGGTGTTCAACGACACGGTGTGGCTCAACGAAAAGCAGCCGCGCGTGGCCCTCGAGGGCTGGGACGCCAAGTACTTGAGAATCGTGTCGTACGTGACCCTCAAGCACATTGCCACCGGGAACCACATCAACGTGTTCAACACCCACTTTGACCATGTAGGGGTGGAGTCGCGCCAGGGCTCAGCCAAGCAGATCGTAGGACTCATGGACTCCATCAACGAGTGGCCGTCGTTTTTGTGCGGCGACTTGAACTCCGAGCGCTCCGAGCAAACCTACGAGATCTTGACAGCCAGTCTCCAGGATCTGCAGGGCCTAGCTACCGACGAAAACTGGTACGGCCACCGCGACTCCAGTGTGACGGGATTCAACAGGGAGGTGCTTGCTGCGGGAGGGCAGAACATCGACTACATTTTTGCTCCCAAGTACGCCACGGGGCTCGACGCCAAGTGCCGGGCCCCGGCCACGCTTCGTCTCCTGCGCTGGGGCATGCTCCATTCCAAGTTTGGCCGGTATTACATGAGTGACCACCGTCCCTTGGTAGGCGATTTTATATTAGACAAGTGCTGACAGAGTACCACAGAATAGACTTACCAGTAACTATATACACCAGTAGACTCTACATACACCAGTAACTCTATAAACACCAGTAACTCTATATACACCAGTAACTCTATATACACCAGTAACTCTAAGTCACAGAATAGACTTGTAGATCAAACGCACAATTGCTGCAAATTATCTTGCGAATAATTGTAAATTCACTCAACTTGAGCCGGACCAAGATGTAAACCAGGACTGATAATGACCATGTCAGAGAATAGAATAGCCATCTGGAACATAAAAAGTTTGGTATCAATACTTATTTCCCAGAATCATTTCCTAACTACCAATTCCGTGTATTTTATTGCAACTATAACAGTTTTCATTAGTATTTGCGCAAAATTTAGAAATAGTATTCAGAGCATAATGATAAAGATCAACAATTCCTTCCTTTCTAATCAGTACTCGAATCCGCTCTTCGGATAGTACTATTAGCAATTGCTTGACCCAAAACTACGCTGCGATTACGCATCTGTGAGGTGCCAAGTACTAAGTCTAAGCATGCTCACTAATGAATTACGCCTACAACTAAATAGTATGAATAGTTAACTAATTAGTTAAGAATAGTTACAACTCAATAGTAGTTACAACTCAATAGTAGTTACAACTAAATAGTATGAATAGTATGAATAGTTAGATAATGTCATATTTTTTTATCGTTATCAGAACTCAGCTTTAAATGAGATGATTGTTATATTGCTTAATAATAAGCATTAGAGTATGCTGCTCTTATCATTTTCGCACCCGCGCAGGCACAGTCGGATCAGATAGCAGGTACTAAGCATGCTCTTATTGCAAAGACATCTTGCTACTGTAGTTAGCTCCGCATAACTGTAGTGACGTAGCTGATAAGGTGTTGTAGTCTGTCCCACACTGTTGTACCTAGTTTTCGCACGACTAACCGCGCTACCAAGCCAACCACAATAGCCAAGCCAAGCAAGACTCTCTACACTTACTGTCTCGTACTTCTACTGTTCTACTGTCTCGTACTTCTACTGTTCTACTGTCTCCGTTGTTTGTTCTGTTCGACTCAGATGAGATTTCAGTGATGACATACAGAAAACAGCCCCCGCCAGTGCCCACTGACCCTGGCAATGGCATAGCCAATGGCTCTAACCGTCACTCGATGTACCTGAAAATCCAGCCGTCCACCTCCGACACGAAACACCACTACACACGCATCATCAACCAGCAGTTCCGCAACCTCCAATTGGACCCCAGCCTCCAGTCCAAATCGCTCTTTGATCTCATCGACTACTGCGAATTGTTGTATGAGAAGTCATCGGTCGCCATTACTTCCAGCGGCACCGATTCGATCGAGTCATGGAGCAACGGCGACAGCGTGGTCCACTACATCAAGGGCTACCTCATATTCAACTACTTCATCAACTCTTTTATCATGTTGCATTTCCACGGCTTCGATGCGTTTATCGAGGCAAGCGAACAGGACTTTATTATTTATTTGAATGTGTTTGCATTTTATAACACTGACGACTATATTAGTTCTGCGTACTCCATTGAGCTCAAAACCCTAAGGCTGTATGTGTTGGAGTACTTGGTTAGCAAGAACTTGTTGAGTTTCAATGTCGAGGAGTTGTATGACTGGTTGCACCAGTATATTGACTATTTAAGGGAGAAAGACAAACAAGAGAACAACGATGAAAACAATAGCTATGGTAGCTATAGTGATGACGGCTTGTACGAGAAGTTTGATAGCCTCGAAATCCCTGACATTCCCAAGTCAAAAAAGAACTACAACTTGAACTCCATTACTCGAGATGACGAGGTTGTGAACTTCAAAAATAGGTTTCCGTCAGTACACATCAAGTCTGAACTGTTGAAAATTCCTCCTGGTCCGTCTGGTCTGGAGCTTCCCATTCCTCCACCACCTTCTCAATCACCCCCTAAAATCCCCAAAATATCCAAACCTCCATATCCCGTGGACGCCAAATCCGTGGAAGTACCGTCTGACGTACCGTATCCTATAGACCGTAACCCCGACCGACTATACTTCAATAGTCGTTCCACCAGTGATCTTTTGACCCCAAACGTCGAGCACCCTAACAATAGAGAAGCCAATGGCCACCATACTACCAACGGACATGAACGATACGGACCACCCACCCAATCGTACCAACTGTACTATATCCATCCCCCATCCAATCAGGTGGCTTCAGCATCTCATTATAACCCCTCTCACTACAACCAGTATAATCTGCCGCCTATGAACCCACCTGTGGCTCCTCCGCCCATGAACCCACCTGTGGTTCCTCCGCATATGAACCCTACTGCTCTGCCTGTTTATAACTATAACGGCGGCCACCCCTCGATGATCCCCCACCACGTTCAAATCCAGCAAAACAACATAAAAAACCAAAAACTCCACTACCTCAAAGAGTATTCTGTGTGTGGTCTTAAAAACTTTGGCTCCTCGTGCTACATCAACCTGACTATCCAGTTACTTTTTGGAATATACCAGTTCAAAGTGTTGTTTTCCAACCTGTACTACCACCGTTTTATAAAGGAACCCCGGTTTGTACAGATGATGAAAGCCCAGAAGGAAAACGCGGCTACGAAGAACCACGAATCGTTGCTTTCAGAGTCGGTTTCGGGATTACTACGCACTTTCAACCAGCACGGATCTTCTTCCATCTCTCCAACCAAGTTTATTCGTATTACCTCTCTACTAAAACCGGATTTCAATATCCCGTACGAACAACAGGATGCCCAGGAGTTCTTGCTTTTCATTCTAGAGAGACTACACCAGGAGTTGGCCAACAAAAAGGCTATAGAAAGCCAGTTTTCGGGGCCTGAACTCGACAGATATATAAGTAAAAGGGACAACACTATAGGTCCGGACGAGAAAGATGACTATATAAGATGGTATCAGAGTCTATTGCAGCTTGAAGGCATTTCTCCTTTTAACGATATGTTCCAGGGCCATCTCCAAAACAAGTTGTTGTGCAATACTTGTGGATTTGAGTCGGTCAACTATTCGTCTTTTACTATCTTGTCGTTGCCTATACCAAACTACAGTGGAAAGAACGGCAATGGAGTGGTCGACTTGTCTGATTGTTTGCGTTACTATACTCAAGACGAAGTTTTGAGTGGAGATAATGCCTGGAACTGTCCAAAATGCCATGAAGGTGATGGCGTGGGCCATGCTTTGGACAACCACCCTGTCTTTGCACCCAAACGGTCTGGGATCTTCAAACTTGGGAGAAGAAGCAAATCGCCCGTACCTCCCAAAAAGCCTCCTTCTTCTGGCTCGGTCCAATCGATATCCACCAAAAAACTCAACTTTGTAAAACTACCAAGAGTGTTGTTGATCCATTTATCACGATTTCTGTTCAATCTTACCGATAAACTCAATGTGGTGATCCAGTACCCGTTGATCCTCAAGTTCAACGACCACCACAACCATGAGATCGGCTACAAATTGTCGGGTCTAATCAACCATTACGGGACGCTTAAAAGCGGCCATTATACTGCGTTGGTCAACAAGTCGGGTGTCAATGAAAAGAACGACTTTAACTACGATAACTTGAAGCACCCGTACTGGTGTTTGTTTGACGATGATAATATCAGGCCGAACTTGCCCCACGGCAATGTCAACCAGCCTCATCTTCAAGAGTTGACCTCGAGGGATGTGTATGTGTTGTGTTACGAGAGAATATAGAGTAGTTGAAACATTATGATCACACTGTAATCATCACTTGTAGAACACTAACAAACACTAACAAACACTAACCCTACTTTATTCCTCAACCATCTTCTCTACCACCATTTTCGCAGCCAAAAAATTACAACTCTTAAACTTTCCATATTTCTCACAGAATTCTAGCGATCACATACATGCCAGGCACTTGGCAGTCGAGCTGCTAACTTGAAAAGAAAATCATAGTGGATCTAATCTTTTCATTTCTAATGCAAGAGAATGAGACATTGTATTACCTGCAATTCACAAGCACGCGTATATCTAGTATCTAGTATAAGATGTTGTAAATCTATTGTAAGTTATACACTATAGAGGGGGACCTGGAGAGCTGTGACGTAGGCAGTCGGTTCCTGTAACTATAGGCGCAATGCTGGTCGCGAATTTGCAACCACTCGCAGAGATACACTGCGGCAGATCGACTACAGAGTACGAGTCCGGTAATATACCGATAGAGCTATCCTTTAGCTGCTCAGATGAGTACTAGTATGGACTACCTAGTCCAGTTTACTCGACGGCAAATAGCCTTTGGATGCAAACTAATGCGATAAGTCAGTCTGTCAGTACTTACTCGTCTGTGTGTACTTTTCGCACAGCGAGACTAGTAGACAACGAGTACTAGTAGACGAGTACTAGAGACAACGAGTAGTAGACAACGAGTACTAGAGACAACGAGTACTAGACAACGAGTAGTAGACAACGAGTACTAGAGACAACGAGTACTAGTACGAGTACTAGTAGTTCTACTTTAGAGATGTGTTCTAGTTCAGTTTGGTAGATAGTTCTAAGTACTTCTAGTCGTCGTCGTCACTGTCGCCAAACGCAGACGGCCTGGCCACCTTGGGCTTCGGCCTTGCACCCAACGTCAACCTGACGGGCCCCGTGTGCTGGGGAGGCGCGCGCGACTCGGGTTTTTCACTCTCTACACTGCTCGCCCTCGCCATCTGCTTCTTGATCATCCGCATTGTCACTTCCTCATCAGTCTTGATAGACTTCTCCTTCAGCCTCTTCTCGTCTTTGTAGTCAGACCGATCTATATAGGCGATTTCCAAATCGAGCTCCGACGAGTCGCCGTTTTCGACCCGCACTTCTCCACTGGTACCCAAATGCTTGACAAACGCAGTTAGGCTGTTCCATTTGGTCGAGTTCATGTGCACATGGTTGCGGTCACTAAGGATATATTCCTGGTAAAACTTATTTGCGTTGATTTTCTTGGTGCCGTGGTTGATTCGCAAGAGCCTGAGAAACTCGCTCTTGAGCTGCTTGGAGTACTCCTCGATCACCTGGTTGCCCCGGCCACTCTCACTGAGGTCCTTCACCCTGTAGTGATGACTTGGAGCCGCAAGATGGTTCTTGAAACCGTTGGCATCTCGGCACTGTTTCTGGCAGATCTGGCAGTAGTACTTGAGTTTCTGGAGCCCTGCAGCCTTGAGCTGTTTGCTCTGGTACTTGGCACTTCCAACCTCCGCTCTGCCCATCACACCAGAGAGATGAAGATAAAACGAGTAGAAAAAAGAAGGAACAAAAGAAGTAAAAAAGAAGAGGGAGTAGAAAAAAGAAGTAGAATCAAGAGAGTAGAAAAAAGACAAAAGGAAGTAGAAAAAAGAAGTAAAAGGAGGTAGAAAAAAAGAAGTGAGTAAAGGGAGAGATGATACGAAGGCAGATGATACCAGTGGGGGTGAGGTTTTATCTGGGTCCCCCACGCAACTCGTACCAGGCCATACGCAATCCGCTCCAGGTTTGGTGGCACCATAAAGTGTCGGCCAACTTCAAGTACTTTGGCATCATAGTGGCCTCGGCATTCACTCTCACGCACGTCCATGCCAATACCCTCATCACCGTGGGTCCACCGGTGGCCGTGGCAGGGTACTTTGGGATCCGGGCCCTCATGAAACACCGCCACCACCGTGAAGCCGTCTTGATCTCTGAGGCAGACCAAAACGACCAGATCCGCATCAAAAAGTATGATGAGAGTGAAATCTACAACGTGGTCAACGGGCTCGAAAACCAGTATGACCACTTTACCCATCAGGTCTTGGAGGTGGTGGAAAGACGTATTGTAGACTACATGATCGAACACAAGACCCGCTCCCCACACACCGCTCCGTTGCCCTTTTTTATGGACAAAGACCAGTTTTCTGTGTATATGGACAGTAATCCCGAAACGTTTGTGACGCTGAAGGTGGGCGCGAGCGAGTTTATCAAGATGTCGGTGGCCTTTTTCGATTCGAAGTCGCAACACAAAAAGAGAGCAGGCACTATTGAGGTACGTTTATTAAAGAAGGAGGAGGATGAGAAGTATCTCCAGTACGTCATTGGAATCGATGTGGTGCCGTACGGATTCGGCACCAAGATCACGTCCATCACAGGCAATGGCATCACCAACAGCCGTATATTGCAAGAAAGCGAGAAAGAGTTTGCTCCAGAAGAAATCACTGTAAATATAAACACTAACACCTAACACCTACACCTACACCTACACCTACACCTAACACCTAACACCTAACACCTAACACCTAACACCTAGTACACTAAGAGATACTTCTACTGTAAATAAACACCTACTATTACTACTTAGCCTGTCAATTCTTGCCAATTTCGCAGCCAAATAAGTCTTCGAAGGTTTATAGATAGGTCGAGAAGGCAGAATACCATCAGCTAGCAGCAACGTGGTATTGTACATGTCTCTACTGCAAATGATTCTTTTAGATTTTAGTGACCTCCTACGTTTAGTATATATATAAATCTGAAACAATGAATGGTAATGAACGCTCTTAATCTAACCAGGCCATATTATCATGAACTAGAACTCCTTATTCCCCTCCCATTTCCGGACTATGTACTATCTCAAGCACTCTATTCAAGTCCACAACACTGTGTTATTATGATGATTTTACGTAGTTTTGTATTGATTGATTTAGAGCCCAATATTCATGGTTTATGGCCATGCTTTGCTAAAGAAATCGCTGTGGGCTCTTTGGAATCCAAAGTACTCATTGCATCCCAGGCTCTCTTTGATATTCTCCAACTCAGGAAGCCAACGACGTATATCGTCAATACGCTTGCCCGTGGCAGGATGCGTAGACAAGAACTCCTGGAACACCCCGCCTTGGACACCACCCATTTTAGCCTCGAAATCTCTCATTCGGCCCCAGAATTTCACCGCAGCCTGGACATCAAAGCACAGGCGAGCCAATAACTCACATCCGATGTGGTCAGCTTCCGACTCCATTTCACGCGAAGCTGGCATTTGAAGCATTCCCTGGATCAACAAGTCGTTGAACCAAGAAATCCCCGTCATACTATAGAGAACGGTAGAGAGCAAGATGTAGAATGGCTGCGAACTGAGTTGCTCCAGGGTATGGTGGGCCAATTGATGCGAGAGTTCGTGCGACAACACGGTGGCCAAGCCATTGTCGTCGTGACAAATGGGCAAGATAGAAGAGAAGATAAAGATCTTGCCGTTGGGCAAGATAAACGCATTGGGAGGCACCTCGTTGGCATCGACCTTGATGATATGGATGGCCCAGTCCAAGCTTTTCAAGTGTTCTCTCTGCTTTTCGTTGTCGGAGTACGCCACGGCCGAGGTCAAGAGCCGGTTCATGATGGTCTGGATCTTGCCGTATAGCGGGTCTTTCAGCAGCACGATCAGCGATCTGTACTGGTAGAGAACCTGCTTGTACGAGTAGTCACCTATTTTGCGTTCCAACCAGTAGGGAATCCATATGAATCTGGAGCGGTGGGTAAACGGAGCCTGGTCGAGGTTGTAGACATAGAAGGATACGAGTCCTACGCCGACATACAAGGTGTTTTTGTTGTATAGGAAGTTTGCCCACGGAGTGGACGACGAGTTGTTGAATCGTTTGTAGGAGGCGTGGCGAACAGACTGGGACTGAAACTGAGACTGATAAGACTGATAAGACTGACGGAGAGGTCTACTGCTCCTCAAAGCGTGAACACTGGGTCTGAACCTGAACATACTTCGGAATAGGTTGCGCCACGTGATTATCGAAGATAGCGACTCGAGTGGCAATCCAATTCGCACTCAGATGAATCGATTGGTAAAGTTTTGAAGTACGTCTCGATAGCTTTTTTCGATATGCTGATGCTATAGAATTAATAATTGGTGAGCATCAACTGGCTGTTTCTACAAATTAGAAATGAGAACAGAGAACAGAACAGGGAACAGATATATCAGGAAAGTCATTGCACATAGATACCAACATAGATACACACCTACACTAACATAGAACACATTCCTACACTAACATAGATACTAACATAGATACTAACAGATACTAACATAGATACTAACAGATACTAACATACCTGGAACTAACTTACTGATCTCTCTTTTTCGCAGATAATTTGCAGTAAACTCACTGGTAGAGAATAATAGAGTACAACACTGTAAACATAGAGTAACATTAGGAGTACTACGTGTAATTTACTATTACTACGATTCAGTTTTATTGCTTTGGTGATTTTGATTGGAGAATTGAATATAGAACAGGGCAAAGCATTAACGAAGTGACAACCAAAATCACCTGGCGGATCATTGGAAGACCACTTGCGGTTCTGATTCTTCGGAGACTCTCGACACGGCGGCGTCCAAGAACGGCGAGCCCGCGTTTTCGGTGAGTCCTGCGTCTTTATCAAACGAGTTGTCGATGTTTCCACCCAACGCACCCGCAATGCCTTTTTCGTGGGTTTGGTGATGCTTTTCAGCAGCCACGTCGAGGGTGGGGGCCTCGTAGACAAAGTTGTCGTTTATGGTTGATTTTTCCCCTAGATTGAGACCCACGAGGTCCGAAGATGAGTTATTGGTGGACATCACATGCGAGGCGCCGTGGGGAGGAGTGTAGCGGTGCTTCAAGGTGACTGTGGCAGCTCTGGACGGCAACTTTTCGAAGAAGGTAGGGGCTGTGAGTTGTTTGGCCAAGTTGTCTAGCGAGGAGTCGCGCGGGGCGCCCGGTGGTTGGTTGTTGGTGGCGGCGATGCTATGGGCCGGCGAGTCGTTGGTGGATTCGGATTCGTGAGGATGGGTGTCGTGGAGGGAGGAGTTAGGGGGTAATACCGGGATGAACGCATCGTAGAAGTCGTAGGCGGAGGCGTGTTTTGCGGGCGAGCGGTTCAACGAAGCGGGTTTTATGTGGGAGGTGTTGCTGCTTTGTGGAGGGTGGTCGATGGTGGTGGTGGAGGTCGACGAGCCGTTGGAGGAAATGTACGGTTTTTCGGCCATTTCTGTGGCCACCGCCGTGGAAGACGACTTGTTGGGATCGTCATTCACGTTTTCGTGATTGTTGTACGGACGGGTAAGCTCGCTCTGGAACTGGTCAAACAGCTGGTCGTCCCTCAAGCCCAAATCGTATTCGTTTTCCAACGAGTCTTCTTTGCGTTGCTTGCGTTGATTTCGGAGCCATAGCACTAGTACAAATGCTATGATCACGGCCGACGGAATGCCCACCGCCATGCCAACAGTTGCCGACTGCAGAACCATGGGTAGATGAGGAGAACTGGTAGACTGGGTAGACTAGTGGGAGTAGACTAGTAACTGGGAGTAGACTAGGAGCAGTAGTGACTTTGAGTAGACTAGTGACTAGTAGCAGTGAGTAGACTAGTGACTAGGAGTAGTGACTAAAAGTAGTAGTAGACTAGTGACTAGGAGTAGTGACTAAAAGTAGTAGTAGTGGAGACTAATAGACTAGTGACTAGTAGTAGTGACTAGTAGTAGTGACTAGTAGTAGTAGTAGTGGTGACTAGTAGTAGTGACTAGTAGTAGTAGTAGTGGTGACTAGTAGTAGTGACTAGTAGTAGTAGTAGTGGTGACTAGTAGTAGTGACTAGTAGTAGTAGTAGTGGTGACTAGTAGTAGTGACTAGTAGTAGTAGTAGTGGTGACTAGTAGTAGTGACTAGTAGTAGTAGTACTAGTGTTAGTGATTTCAGCCTGTGTTCGGCAAGAAAAGAACGTTATCAAACGGGAAAATTCTTGCACTGTCTGGGATAAAAAACAACTGTCCCAGAATAGAAACTGGGAATTCAGGGTATCACAATACTGAAATAGTGCGAATGCGAGCGCTGGTTACAAATGGCGGCGCAGCAAGGAGACTACGAGGCCCCGCAGTACTAGCTAGCTAAGAAGTGGCTACGGACCACGCAGACCACCGCTGACCATGCCTCCTCCGTCTAGCCCATGCCCAGTGTCCTCAGGGCCACGCCCAGCAACCTAAAGGGGAGGGTGTCTGGCCCACGTGACGCTCGGCTGTCCTGATTGGGATTGTTCGCAGCTGCTTGGCATTGATCGATTTGTGACGAATTAGTCCGAGATCGTGGGAGAGCAACCAAGATCGATCTGCATATACGAGACCATCCTGCTAGCTTAGCGTAGACTTGTTAGACTTAGACTTATTAGACTATCGTAGCCTTTCGTACCTACTATAAAAGAGTAGGGTCTAGCTCGGCCCCGGATCCTCGGTCTTCTCCTCGCAGAAATATGTATGAGAAGAATGAGAATAAGTAAAAAATGTATGCACTATAAAATGGAAGGTTTAGACGAAGTACAATGAGCAAGTCTAAGTCTATGTATAGAATACTAAATGTTCTCGCACAGCTTATGTTATAAATGGTATAAAGGAACAACTTACTAGACAATCTACTCTTGGGAAAATCATGTGATGACTGGTCATAGATTCTTGAACTCTTCAAACTTGGAAAACAGGATCATTCATAACTACTCCACTCACCAACTAAGACACCCTACATCCATACACATTCTAAGACACTTAGAGTATCGGCCTAACCTATTCTGTTCTCCTTAGTTCTTCCCATGCTACTCTCGTACTACTTGAATAACTCAATGAGATTTATTCAGAAGAAACATACTCTAATATACTTTTTTTTATCATCTACTTACTTTTTTATCATCTACTTACTTTTTTATCATCTACTTACTTTTTTATCATCTACTTACTTTTTTATCATCTACTTACTTTTTTATCATCTACTTACTTTTTTATCATCTACTTACTTTACATTATCTACTACTTTTATTGTTCTCTGACTATTTACATATCGATCTGGACTTCACTAGATATCGAAGTCAATGGAAGGATCCTTCAACAAATCGTACTCTACACCCCTCACCTCTAAGCTCAAACGGTGCACATTAAACGGATGCAACTTCAGTTCACGCGTAGCCTTCAATCTCAACACACCATCACCCTTTTCGCCCTTGATGCTGAACTCAATGTCGATATCTCCCTTGACAGTATTCAACGGGCCCCAGATCCACGGCCACGAGCTCTTGAAGTCAATGCCTTCGCCCAACTGCTCCCTGGCGATGCTCGATCTTCTCAAGAAAAAGAGAGTGGAGTTGGTGATGGGCGAGCGGGTTTTTTCGTAGTTGAAGATGAACAAGCATGCCACGGTCACTCCGAGCCCGTACACCACAAAGTAGTTTCTGTTTTGCTTCTGCTGCGCAAACGGATCGGGAAACTCTCGATCAACACTCACCACCCGCTTTCCAGAACCAGTGTGTCCAGAACTAACCGAGTTCCAGCGTGCTGGAACTCTCACCAAGTTCCCACCCACGGTCCGGCCCACGTTCCTGCCCACGGTCCTACCGTCTCGTCCTATATTTCTCGTGATTAGTCTCAACATACTGATGTATAGCCTGTTCGTCTTTTTCCTTTAGCTTTTGAGCGCACATGAATTTTCACCCGTGACTAAATCTAGCTGAGCTAATCTTATAACTACTGATTACACTGATCAACTATGGACTCGGTCACCGGAGCATGTTCGGTAGACAAAATATCGGGAATGGTCAATGTCCGTGAAGACGTGACGCCGCTGGTTTTGGAGTGGAAGGCCATTGACCGGCTGAAATCGCTAGTCATTCCGCTCAACAGCTTGAATAATCTCCAGGCCACCAAAGACGGGTCGCCGAAAATGATCTTGAAAATCACATACAAACCTAGCGGAGAACCCGAAAAGTCTATCAAGCTCACTTTCAACAATCGTCCCACCATGAATAACATCAAGAACTCGCTACAAACCATCGTGGCAAGATCCAGAACCATCATAAAGGATATGGGAGGAGCATCAGCGTCGGCCCCCGGCACTCCTGGCACTCCTGCGGGGTCAGAAACTCCCGAAGCAAGCTCGGCAAGTACTGTAGGAACCCCTAATGGCGCACAGACCAAGCCGGGGCTGTCCAGTCTGGGAATCGAACAGTCCTCTGATTCTCTTTCAGATGCCAGTCTCCTTAAGAATCTTCAATTGCAACAAAAGTTGTTGCTTGAGGATAGAAATCTTCGTAATGTCTTTACCCAATCGGTGATGAACTTCAAGCTTTCGCCGACCATCTTCTGGTCCGGCCGTTTGAACCAGCTTCGAACGTATGCCTTGACTATTTCACAGCATAGGGGCCCTTACAATGTGTTGTCTACTATCAAACCAGTGGCTACCTCTGATAACCAGGTCAACGTTAATGTTACTAGAGACACCATCAATGAGATCTTCGATACGTACCCCATAATTAAGAAAGCCTTCAAAGACTTGGTGCCGGTAAAGATCTCGGAAGGTGAGTTCTGGTCGAGGTTTTTCAATTCCAAGTTATTTAGACGACTCAGAGGCGATAAAATCAACAGTTCTAACGATAGAGGTGACGTGGTGCTTGACAAGTATCTCTATATCGACCAGGATTACTTGGAAGATGATGAAAACCAGCACAAAAGACAGAAAGTGGACCATAAAGTCAACAAGTTCATCGATGTTCTTGGAAATGAGGACGACAACTCAACCAAGCTAGGCAACAGGCCGGATTTAACCATGCGGTATACCGAAGATCTGGAAAAGAATCCCAGCACAGCACCTGTAGCCACCCGAGGATCCACTACCAGTATTGGACAGGAGAACGAAATGATAATATTGATGAAAAACATGAACAAACTCTCGAGCAAAATGGTCAACATGAGTGTGGAAACAGAGCAAAACGAGCCTGTCGACTATGAACAAAATTCCCGTGAGCTCTTTGATGAGTTGAATCTCCATGACTTGAACGAAATGGAGGATCCTCACTATATCAAGCTCAATATCGATCCCCATATGGAAAATCACAAGGTTCTGATAGAAGAACCCAAAACAACTACCAGTCAGCCTGTGGATTTGCTGGTGCTGAAGAACTTTATACTATCCAGTAGACTAACACCTGGTCCCATAGACTTGACAGAAGCTTATCGGAACAAAAATGGTGAGATTGAAAAGACCACGGCCGAAATCACCCAGCTTATCAAACAAAACTACCGTACCCACAAGCTTATAACCAAAGAAGCTAGCATGGGCGACTCGCCCACCACCAACCTTGTGCCCAGCTCGATCATACAAGAGATTATCACCTACAACATGACGATCGTGGAGTTTCTTCTGCACTTTTGGAAGTTATTTCTAGGGGGAAACAACCCTGGCCAGCTCAAAAAGCTATATGTGAGTCTCAAGAACTGCCAAAACGACTTGAATGCTCTTAAAGAACGGGCCATTGCCATGTTCAACGAAATAGAACTAGTCAAAAGCAACGAGAAGTTGAAGGACAAAATGGCCAAGGACTTTCAGAATTGCATCAGTCCCATGGAAATAGGGTTGCAGACGGCGTGTGATGAATATGTCAAAGCTGTTCGTGCAGAGCAAGACAAGGAGGCAAAGGACAAAAAGGAGACCGTTTCTGTATAACCAGGGAAAACACCAACATCCTTACTCCTAAACCAACATCAAGCACTCATATAACAACTTAGAAATAAGCCATACTATGAAGGATATAGAAAGAACAATTATGTACGTCAAGGTGGTTGACTATCAACATTATGGTTAGTTCCATCTTAACGCTAAGATATAACTGGAAGTGTCAATGTCAATGGCACTGTAGTGAATGAGCTGAGGGAGTTCCTAGGTTCCTTGCTGCTACAGCTGTGCGATAGCCAAATTTTAGAATAGAGTAGATCGATGCCATTGTTAACTATATAGCTGATAATTACTCAGTGAAATAAATAAACTTAATATGTCTTGCGCGTCCATGATAGTTGGCATTAGGTACTCACGGACTTATTCCAACTACACATCAACACTCTTCAAATAATATCTGTAATGTGTACTGAATTATTATTTGGTGGAGCTATTTTTCATTCCTGATAGCTCTTTTCTAGATTACACATCGCACGATGTACCAGTTATAAGGGTCAACCACCACCGACCCTGCAGCAGTAGCTAGCTTTGTAGATACAGACGGCAGCACCAACGCACCATCGACGGTTCTACGGATCAAATCCACCAAGCCTAGTGCACAGACCTCATCGTGTGTACGGTCCACCAAAAAGTACACCTTGTCTATGCCCATGTTGTCGGTGACATGGTCCAAAAGATCCACTAGACACCGTGGAAGATCAGACGGAAGCTGGGCGATAATGGACAGAGAAAGGATCATGTAAACAGTATCGTGAACCAAAGTGTTTCCAGCACCAAATACCGCACAGGTCCCCATTATGTCATTGCTTTGAATTGCGAAGTCAAACCCACCACTTCGTGCCCGACGCGGGGTGGCCAGAAACCGACATGGTCTTTTCCGACATAGACATCGAGATGGAACTCATCATATTGGACATCATATTTGATCTAAGATTCATTTAACAGATAGGATTAGCAGCGTGGAGTAGTCAGCAGGGCGGCTTGATACACACCAGTTAGGTGTGAACGGATTTTGAGATTAGCTGGAACGGAGAATGCGAGGGGTTGTGTGCAGGCGGGTGAATTTTTCGGATCGATGAGACTGATGAGATGAGTACAAGTATAGACAGCAGAGATAATGGCTAAGAAGAGTAAGTGGAAGTTTGTTTTATGAAAGTTTATTTTATCGCTGTACTAACATCAGTCTCAAAGCATAGTAGAGCCGCGAGAAGAGGGCACGTCGAAGAAGGAGTCACCAAGGACCTTGAAACGGTGCCCAAGCCCGAGAACGATGCACTCAAGAAGTCGATTATCCGGACCACCATCAAAAACGAAAACTTGTTGAACGCCAAGATGGAAAACAAGGTCAAGAAGAATAAGAAAAAGACCAGTGCCTTGAAGAATAAGCTTGAAAGATCCGATAAGGTCAGCGGGATTCTCACCACCAAAATCGAACAGAGTATTGCCAGAGCCAAGTATGTGCAGAGCTCGAGAAAGGCCGGTTGGGACCAAATCAACAAGTCTGTGATGAACGACATACTCAATTCCAAGCGCAAAGCACAAGATCTTTTGGAAGAAGGCGAGGTGCGCAAGACCGAAGAGGAGCTTGAAAAGGAGGCCGAGGATGAGTATGTGCGTAAGTTTTACGAGGACGACGTTGAGCCCTCCACCGTCGAGCCTGAAACCACCACCGTCTCGCGTCCTGCCAACAGGTTTGCTTTGTTGGAAGAGACCGAAGCATAAGACCAGAAAGAAGACAAGAAAAGAAGACCAAAGAAAGAAGAAAAAGGAGACCATGAGCTTCAGATGTACCATAGTATATAGGAAAGGAATACTACAACATTACGAACATGACTACTATAGCACTGTAACAATAACAGAAGGATACGAACGGTGAAGTTTCGCTGCTAATTGAAGCAGGCACTGGACCATCTCCAGGTGCTCGATAAACACTTTATATAAGTTCATTTAGGCTAATACTTTCTCAGTGTGTTGTGGAGTCCTCATCCCCTTCTATACTTAGACTTAGAAACTCGCTAGTAAGCGCACCAAAGATTTAAGTTTAGGGTTATTGGTTTAAAATATTAATAAAATTATTGTAAATCAATGAAATACTTGAATTAATTTCTAGTAAGGACAGTTTCAAATATAATAATACATTTTGGAGGTTTATAAAGTTCACTTGGGTACTGAAAATACCATCCGGCTGCATCATCTTTTCGCAGCCAATGATTTTCGAGGATTACTTCCCATAAGTTCACACCAAGAGGCATGAGTAGAGGCTATGTGGAGTATTTTTAATAATCAGCCATATATCTTTCAATTACCTAGACTTGATTCTTTCCAAATTTTAACAAATGGCTGGAGAAGGCCATTTGCTACCGCTGAAGTTGCAACATGCTAGCACTCATATAGCTAAGAACCAATGAGGCTAACTCAAGCTCAACAATACTTTAGCACTCAACTGGATATACTCTATATAATTAGATTACTTGGTTGGATTTTTCGGTTATCGCACACCCTCGTATTTAACAAACCTTGATCTGATTTACAAGCACCAATGATTGTTTCACGTTTAGCCCCACTCGTTTTAGTGGCGACTTCATTTGCATACGAAGCACCGCAGTACCAGCCCTACACCAGGCAATTAACACCAGATTCGTTTTTTGAACAATTTGATTACCCCTCCGTACAATCTTCCCCATGGGTGCCATCTCAGCTGACCAAGTATGACGTGGGCAGAGGCGAAGAGGTGTCGTACAAAGGAAAGTGGGCAATTGAAGATGCCAGGCCGCCTATCGGGTACCAAGGAGACCATGGTTTGGTTATGAAATCCAAGGCTGCTCACCATGCCATTTCGTACAAGCTCGAACAGCCATTTGACAATACCAATAATGACTTGGTATTGCAATATGAGTTGAAGATTCAGGACACTATGTCGTGCAGTGGAGCCTACATTAAGCTTCTTGACGTACAACATGACTACACAAACTTCAGCTCGTCCACTCCATACCAGGTGATGTTTGGGCCCGACAAGTGTGGGTCGGAAAACAAAGTGCATTTTATTATCCGGAGACCCAATCCTCATACCGGCCAGTACGAGGAGAAACACTTGAGGACCCCTCCTATGACGAAAGGAGGAAGCTTGAGTGCATTATACACCCTCATTATTCGTAGCAACCAAGACTTTGAGATCAGAGTGAATGGCCAGCTGGCCAAAGCTGGCAATCTTGTGACCACTCCCAACATTCTTAGACCTCTGTTGAATCCGCCAGCCGAAATTGTGGATATAAACGATACAAAACCCGAAGACTGGGACGACAGACTAACCATTCCAGACCCCAATTCGCCCAAACCCGAAGACTACGACTTGAAACATGCCTGGACTACCATTCCAGATTTAGATGCCGTGAAACCAGACGACTGGGACGAGTCGATTCCTCCGTTTATACCTGATGATTCCGCCAAACCAGACTACTGGGACGACGAAGAAGATGGGCCCTGGAACGCTCCCCTAATCCCCAACCCAGCATGCGAAAACTTGGCCGGCTGTGGCCCTTGGACGCCTCCTACCATAGTAAACCCCCATTATATCGGTCCATGGATCCCTCCACGTATCGACAACCCCAATTACCAGGGCGAATGGGAGCCTAGAACCATCCCCAACCCCGAATACTATGAGGACACCAGGCCTTCCGACTTGGAACTTATAGGTGGCATTGGGTTTGATTTGTGGTCCATGGATTCCAATCTCTTGTTTGATAATATCTACTTGGGACACTCTGTGACCGAAGCAGAACTAATTGGCAACGAAACCTGGCTGGTCAAACAAGAGTTGGAGTTCCAGTACAAGGAAGCCCACCAGGAGAATATCAAGCATGCGCCTGTGAAACCACCGCCCGACATCGACGAGTTGATCAGAAACGAGTCCCCCTTCAGCCAGATTGTAGATATTGTCAAGGTATACCTCAAAAAACACTTGCTAGATGCCAAACACTTTTACGACGAGTTCTCGCAGTTTCCTGTGGAAACCATCATCGAATCGCCAGTCCGCTTTGTGGTCTACTGTGCTTTGTTGGTTATTGTATTTAGTGTTGCTTTTGGAACATGGGCCGTGCTTGTGTTTCTTGTATCGGGACCGGGACCACAGGAAGAAAAGGAGGAAGTGACTGACGTAGTAGAAAGCAAGACCACTTCGGTGGAAGTCCACGAAGGAGAAGTGACCAAGCGTAAATAGAAGAACCATTACTAATACAAGTATTAATATGTATTAAATAAAAACAAGTACTAACCAATTATTCAAAATATGACATATATGAAAAACATAATCTAAAATTATATTCAGAAAATGAAAAAGGTATCTCGAATAAGAGGATTTCTTTTTAGAAAACCCTATTACGGGCAGTATCAAAAATTTTACCTCAGAGATACTTCTAATAATACATTTAATTATCATTATAATTGACTTACCCCCAAGAAATCCGGTCTTTCAATGCTTACATTAGTATCTCAGCTTGCAATTGTGGTGCAAATAGTAATAAATATTCACTTCAAAGTTGATTGTTTCAAATTTCTCGAAAATCACACTCTGTACCTTTTACATCATACGTCTTACCTATCATAGGAATAAAATCAAGGTAAATTCCATCCTATAGTTCATAGTGGTGAGTAACTTTTTTCGTTCTCTATTTGCAGCTATTCTACAAAATACTGAAAAAAAAAGCAATCGATTTCGTATCAGAGTATCAAATGTATAGATCTCTCTAAGCTACTCCTTGAGCTACTCCTAGAGCTACTCCTTGAGCACACTCGAGTGTAGCTCGAGTGTACTTAGAGTACTAGGGTATTCTATCGGAGTTCAAAGTACATTTCCGTGATGCAAATATCAACGTGGGGAAGACACGTGACACTACTATGACATCACAGGGGCTGGGGTATAAATGCGAGCGGTGATGATTGCTGACCAAAACCACCAATGAGCGAAGAAAGGCCCATATACGTAGTGTCCGAGGCAGGACAGCCACACGAAATCGAGAGAAGTAACCGCCGGAAAAACATCCGGTATTTCAAGTTCTTGATAGTGCCCCTTCTTGTACTAGTGTTTTTCCAGAGCTTCTTGATAATGAAGGGAGGATTCGGCAAGGAACAGATTCCTCTCAACCGGCCGTTGAAACTAAGAGTCTACACCAACAACATTCGTTACGACAACCGAGGAAACCGCGACTTGGGCGAAAAGCCATGGACCAAGCGCAGAACCGAGGTGATCAACTCCATTGATTTCCATGCTGGTGCTACGGGGTATGCCAATGTCGTGGCACTACAAGAGGTGTTACATAATCAGATCGAAGATATCATAGCGGGCCTCAACAAAAACGCGGGGCACGGAGAAAACTGGACCTATTTTGGGGTGGGCAGAACTGATGGTGAGACGAGCGGAGAGTACGCACCTATTTTGTACAAGCCACTGGAATGGCATTTGGTGGAGAATCAGACGTTTTGGCTCAGCCCCACCCCCGAGGTCCCTAGCAAAGGGTGGGACGCCGCGTTGGAGCGAATCGTGACCATGGTCACGTTGACGCTGAAGCTGAACCCGCTAGTGACGTTGAATTTCTTCAACACCCATTTCGACCACAAGGGCGAGTTGGCAAGACGCAGATCGGCCCAGTTGATTGTGGACAAAATGAAAAACCACAACGGATATCCGTCGTTTTTGGCGGGGGATTTCAACACCGAGCCCACCGACCAGCCGTATGCAGTCCTCAAGAGCACCGGCTTCAAAGACAGCCGGGTATTGATTGACCCGCACTATTCGTATGGCGAGCTCACCACGTTCACCGGGTTTGACCGCAAGAACGAGGTGGGAACCATCATTGATTACATCTGGTCGCCTCCGTACACCAAGGGCAACCTCGAAGACGATCAAGCTGATCAAGGGCAACCTGACAAGGGCCAAGCTGATGCAGACGAGGCAGACGAGGCAGGTAGGTTTGGGGTGGTTCTCAAACATTTTGGGATTCTACCCAACTATGTCAAGGGGTTCCACTTTTCTGACCACAGACCAGTGGTTGCAAATTATGAGGTGGTGCGCAAATGGTTTTAAAGTACGAGATTCGTACACAAAAGAAGTTATTCGTATATATCGCACAATTTTATGGATCGTTAACAATAGATGCAAGTAAAATAACCGGAAGCTTTACTCAAACGGTTGATATCGGAGTTGATTGTTGCTACGAGTTATGTACCCCACGATACCCCACACTGGGCCCCGGGGAAGACTTGGGGGGAAGATAGGGTTCCAACAAAGCAACAGTTGCAAACCATTAGTACGCTAGGCTAGAATGTAACATCCAACGACTGTAAATCTCTGCGGGCTCCTAATCTACCCGACCACTGAATGAATCTGGGGATGGATTGCTTGGCACGTATGTTTGGCAGGCTGTCAGCCACGGCATTTGAACCTTGCATTGTTGGGAGAGCAACAGTCAAAAGACGTAGCCAAAAGACGTAGCCAAAAGACGTCTCAGCCAATAGTCGTCTCAGGCTACGGAATAGACTGGTAGTCCCACATCCTATTTACGAGTCCCGCTAGCTTATGCGCGGAGTAATGAAAGCCGCCTGATTTTCGCACGGCTCTGCAGCGAAAAGGTACGAATTACGCAAATAAAATTTCGGTAGTGCTCCGCAGCCTGAATTTCAGTCGTTCCCCACGTTTCTGAATATAGTCTATCTTGTCTATCCTGTCTATCCTGTTCTGGTAAATGAACCCATGCCCGGGACAGATTATGGTTCCAACTTATCGGAGTAATCGGATCGGCGAAACACAACACAGCGGGGCAGCGCGGGCTCGCGACAATCAAGCAACATCAGCCTATGAGACCTGACACAAAAGGGTTGCCCTGTTCTCGGGTTATTAGCTTTGACGCAGACCAAAGCAGGTAAAATTTTTCCCCCACATCATGATAACCACACCGCGCGGACTTATTGGTTACTGCGGGGCCCCGAATTTTAAGGATTAGTTAAAATTAGTCATAATAAAGTTTTTGAGATGAGTATAAGTACAAGCAGCATCACTGATAATTTTACAGTAACCAAACATGCCTAAATCTGTTCACACGGCGAGATCCGTTCACTCCATATATACCCAGGAGGAGGCCATTGAGCACAATGCTCATATCATCCAAGGCCCCAAGTTCACTAGAGAAGCCATAGCCAACTATTGCAAAACTAGATTCACCACCTTGCTTGTGTCCAAGTCGGAGCGCGCCAGGTATACGTACCAGGATATGTTTAACCCTTTCTACACCCTCAAAGAATTAAACGCGAAACAGTGGAACTTTTTCTGCGTGGGGCTCGCGGCTTGGACTTGGGACGCCCTTGATTTCTTTGCTACCTCGCTTAACACTGCCAACATAGCCGAGTCTCTTGACGTGTCGGTCAAGGATGTCAGTTGGGGTATCACTTTGGTTCTCATGTTGAGAACAGTTGGTGCTGTTGGGTTTGGTATCTGGTCTGATACCAAGGGACGTAAATGGCCATACATCACCAACTTAGTTCTTTTGATGGTCATTCAGATTGGTACGGGGTTTATCAAAACCTACAAACAGTTTTTGGGGGTAAGAGCCATTTTTGGGGTTGCCATGGGTGGTTTGTACGGTATCTGTGCCGCCGATGCTCTTGGAGATGCTCCTCCTAAAGCAAGAGGTATTTTGAGTGGTATGTTCCAGCAAGGGTATGCCCTTGGATACTTGCTTGCCGTGGTGTTCCAAAGAGCCATTGTAGACAACTCTCCTCATGGTTGGAGAGCCATGTTCTGGTTCTCCGCCGGTGTTCCGGTTATTTTCGTTGTGTGGAGATTCTTGACCCCCGAAACAGACTCGTTTATAAGACAAAAGGAGAGATTTGCAGAGAACTCGTCGCAAAAGAAGAGCAAGTTTGCCGAGTTCAAGTCACAAGCCCGTAAAGCCTTGAAGCAGTATTGGTTGATTTGCATTTACTGTGTTTTCATGATGGCTGGATTCAACTTTATGTCCCACGGTTCTCAGGATTTGTACCCAACCTTGTTGACGGTCAAGTACGACTATTCTAACGACAGATCCACGGTTACCAACTCGGTGGCCAACTTGGGTGCGATTACCGGAGGTATGGTGATGGGCCACGCTTCGACCTTCATTGGTAGAAGATTGACAGTCATCATTTCTTGTTTGATTGGTGGTGCCATGATCTACCCATGGGCATTTATTAGTGGTTCTGGGGTCAATGCCGGGGCGTTTTTCCTTCAGTTTGGGGTCCAAGGTGCCTGGGGTGTCATTCCTATCCACTTGTCTGAATTGTCTCCACCACAATTCAGATCGTTTGTCACCGGTGTTGCTTACCAATTGGGTAACTTGTGCTCTTCTGCGTCCTCCACCATCGAATCCACCATCGGTGAGAGATTTCCCCTTGGTCCCGCTCCTACCGACGGATCAGTGCAGAAGTACGACTACAGTAAGGTCATGGCCATTTTCATTGCCTGTGTGTTTGTGTATGTCATGATTATCACCTTCGTTGGACCTGAAAACAGAGGTGCCGACTTGGGTATCGAGAGAGACGACATCGCTGACGTCGATGGCTTGGAAGATGAGCGCGATGACTACGAAAAGAAGGATTCCGACGACGAATCGATGGTCGGCGCCGATAACGAAAAGCACCTCGAGACCGTTTCCTTGCACAGTGCATCCAGGGTATGACGTATTTAATTCTCTACTTCAATTTAACAATCACTTTTTCAATAAATATATCAATTATTTTATCTATCAATTATTTTTTTTTGCACCCAACGAACGGCTGACGTTGCCAAGAATAAATTACACTAACCTCTAAGTTTTTTTCTGAACCGCATGAACCGCTTGAACAATGACTCCACATCCAACTCTATCTCGGTAATAAACTCGTCCAAGATGGACTGGTCTCTGATGTACCTGTCGCAATCATTGGCCATGACGAATCGATCGGGCTCGTTGCACGCCTGGCAAAGTCTATCTACAAATTTGATCACCAGCTCCCTTTCTTCGTAAGTCTCTTTGTCCACGTCATCGCGGATCCACTCCAACCCCCATTTCTGCACTCTGGTCACTATGCTAGGCTCTTTGGTGTACCACTCTTCGACAATCTCGTATATGGTATAAATGTCGTGATTGATATCGAGTATAGGCGGTGCGTCGCCTCTCTCCTCAGGCAGATTGTGCGCACCCGGGCCATGAACCAAATCATAGTAGAAGCGCTCGCAAGACCCGTTGACTTCGCCCATCAAGCTCGATAGTATTTCCATGACCTGCGGCTCCGAGGTGATGGCCTGGATCATCTTCATACTTTGCTTCACCGAGTTGTTCAAGTCCTCCTTGTGGTTGCAAAAAGACGTTTTGAGAAAAGAAACGAGCTCGTCTTTTTTGACACTCTTTTTGCGCACTTTTTTCTCGGGCTCCACTTCTGGCTCATCGGGAGGCGAGATGATCTGGTGGATCTGGATCTTGGTGGAGGTGCTTGGAGTCTGCTTGGGCTCTTCACGACCCTTGCTCTTTTTTCCGGTTTCTTTATACACCAAATAATCCAACGCCACTTGCCGGTTGGGAATGTCTTTGTTCTCGAGCCCGTACACCAAAAAATTAATTTCCTGGAGTTTACTAAAGGCTGGATCCATTTTCCGCAACCGGATCACCGGTTTGTCGCTCGAGCTTTTATCAAATTGCTCTTGGTAGAACTCCTTCATCAAGTCCCCTGTCACAAAGAAACTGTCTAGCCCTTTGTTGCAACAGAATCTAATGTAGTGCTTGAAAGTGGTGATGTACCTTTTTCTGGTTTCAAACCCCAACGAGAGAAGCCGGGCTTTGGCGTCGGCATTTGTCAACACCTCTTCGTCGAACTTTTTGAACATCCGGATCACGTCTTCGGTGTCTTTGCTCATTATCCTTTTATTTATCTTTATGTTTTCTCGGTCGATCTTGTACTTTCTCTTTTTTGGCACATCTATACTGTCCGATTCGTCCGATGCCACGTTGGAAGAAGGCGACAACGCACCTATACTTTGCGATATTATGGAAACTGCTCGACTAACATGTTCTGGGGATCCTGGCGACAGTATGCTGGGTGAAACTGACCCCAACGCTGTGGATGGTGCAGTTTGGGGTGTGGTGGGGTTGGTTTCTAGCGTGCTCGTCACCCCACTATCGCTCATGTCGAGGTCAGTGTCCACTCTTAAGCCTCTTATACCTTCTAGCTCTGAGATTCTGGGGAGTTTGGTAGGTTTGGTTTCTCTCAACTCATTTGCCGAGTTTTTCCTCTTGAGTCCTACCTCTTCGGCCTTTATTTCATTGCCCGATGAGCCTATGGGAATATCCTCTCCAGACGTAGGGACTCCTCTAGTCTTGGACCGTGTCGACACCATAGCTCCCATCCAACACAGTCTACGTAGTGCTCGAGTTTCTCTAGAGTATTCTAGAGTTTTTCCAATCCGTTAATGGGCGGTGCTTTGATTTTTCACCTGTCAAATCGGTGAATTTTTCACTCGATGCGCTACCCCTTTACGTGGGGAAATAAAATAACCGATAAACACTAAACACTACAACCAAACACTTACAAACACTTACAGATACTTACTAGAAGTGTTCTTCGTCTATATAACAATGAGGATATGTATTAATGTTTATGGGTTTAGTAGTTACGAAGTTTTATTGACTACCATAGGCATCGCATTGCCGCACAATGCACTAAACTCTAATACCACTAAACTTTAATATTACCAAGGACGCCATTGGTCTAGTATCGTGACATCTGCCTAGTCCACGGTGACATTGGTCATACCGGTGTAGTTATAGAAGGCATCACGTGACCGGCATTATCGCTATGTTACATTAGTTAAGTGCTAGGCTATCTATTGATCTATCTAGCCACCTAATTACATTAACCCATCCTGGCTCTTTCTCTCAAAGCACGCAACTCCTGGTCGGATTTTTGGCTGCCCTTTTCAATGATTAAATTACGAAGCAATTTGTTTTCCATTTCCAACTGCTGGACTTTGATTTCAAAGCCCTTGATCAAATCATTCAAGTTGGACAACTGGCTTTCCATTTGCTTTTCTTTAAGCTTTTTCTTTATTCTAAATCGAGCAGAAGCCGCAGTATTGCGACGACGTTTGTCCAGATCTGACGTCACGTTCGAGCCAGAGTGGCCGTTGCCATAGGTAGCACTAGAGGTAGAGGTTCCAATGGACGAGGTAGATGACGTCGAGGGAGGCGACTGCTGCAGGGGACTGTTCTGGTCATAGCCCGGGGTGGTAGAGGCCGGAAAACTACTGAGATCGAAATCGTTTTCGGGTGCAAGATTTCGTATTTGGTTATGCTGGCGCACAGGAGAATTGAAATTGAAGGAGGAAGCAGACTGACTGGGCAAGTGAGGCACTTGTTGACGGTGCAAGTTAGGCGAGGAATGTGAGGACGGTATGGAGTTGCCAAGACTGGTTTGATGTTGGGCAATCAATGCACTCAACAAATCGATCTGGTTTTGTGAAAGTCCAGCTGACACCAACGACGACTTTGCTCCGGGGGGAATAGGGAACTTGGGGAGTTTTGAAACGTTGAGATTATCAAGAAAGCTGCTTGGAAGGGTATTTTGGTTATAAGTATCATTTTGTATTGAATGTGTTTCAGTCAGGCTCTTGTTATAAGTATCATTTTGTATCGAATGTTCAGTCTGGCTCTTTAGTATTTCTGAGCTTTGTCCTGGTAGTATTTGGAAGCTGGCGGGACTATTTTCTGGATTCAAGAAGGAGGTATCTATGTGGTTCTTTTTCTCCTCTTTCTTTATGTGAATATCTTTGTTGGGATTGAGATTAAGGTCAAGAGCAAGGTTCTGATCGATATCGTCCTTATTGTCGTCATCCTTGTTGTTCTTTGGCTTATCCTCGTCGGGAAAGATAAACGAGTCGTCAGCAAACGCTGCCAAGTCAATAGAAAGTTGTCCGTCGATATCAAGATTGGGCGTATGGTCTCCTGAGTTGGCCCCATTGGTAGACATGAAGTTGTCTATGTAGACCAATTGTTCTAATAGTGCCGACGACGTGCTGTGTGACTGATTTGACATGATAAGTAGTATTTGGAGTAGTGATGTTTAATTTTGTAGTAGTATTTTTGATTGCTGCCAAATGGTGGGTCACGTCAAATTATAGCTGCGGAAATACGGATGGAAAGTCTTGCGATAACTGATTAACCGCTCAAATACCAAGCTTTACGTAGATCAGGATTTACTAGGTATAAATACATGCCGGTGATAACCTAATAGTGTGGAGTCTATCAAAACAAAGCACGCTTATGTAAATTAATTTTAGGTAAAGTGAGGCGCGAGACATGTATTTTATGTTGCTAGCATTTAATACGGCCAAAAAGGTGCTTAGTGGCTGTTTAGGTTATGCACATTCCCACCAGGGCCAAGACAAAAGGGTCTGTTAGTAAGGGTTTGCGAATATTTTGCCGCATTCCAGGTACTCCAGAGCGATTCCGATAGCACCATATCACGTGCGCGGGAGCAATATGGCGCACATGCACGTGCTATGGCCCTTGATATCAGATCATGTCGGGGAACGGCGGACTCTGGAATGACTCCTTCGCGGGCCGTCTCTATCGGGTTATTGCCCAGGGGGGGGAAGAAACTGAATTGCCTAAAAAATAGCTAGGAATTACGGGTTTGCTTAGTGTAGGAACCAGATCTACAGAGTTGAATAGTGTAAGAACTAGAACTACAGAGTGCCTAGTGGGAACTAACTACACAATTTGTGCCTAGTGTAAATTGCCTTCACCTATAAAGGATACCTAAACCAAGAAACCTAAAATGGATAATACGTAAACGAAACCGGTACTATGTAGAATACGGGTATTGTATCGTAGCAGCCGATAGCTGCGAAGAAATGAATTTTGTAGAGCGCGGGGCCGCTCGGTCACATCACGCGCACGCGCACGTGATCCCGGTGATCTCCATCGAAGCTAGACCTGCTGCTTCTTTGATCTGATGGCCAAGGGAGATTGGTTGGTGACTCTCAATCTGTACTCGGCAAAAGATCTGAACGAGTTACCGTGGGTTGGGGTCCAGCGGGTACCAGGAGCAGCGGTTTCAGAAGCAAACGCTGGGGTAGAGGCTGGAGTGGCTGTCTTTGTAGACTTGACAAAGAGAGAGACTCTTTCCTTTTGGAATCTGAGGGTACGAGCAGTTGAGAAGAATCTGGCTGACATCTTGAACTAGTGTATATGGTATAAAAATCGTGAAAACGTGGAATCTCCCCCATTTATAAGCTGAAAAATTTGAGCCATAAAATCATCTGATAGCAAAATAATATTCTGTGGCGGGGATTTTTACGAGGCCGATTTTGCACTCTAAAGCCGAGAAAGTTCAATTGAACGATGCTGTGCTGAGCTGACTAACGAGCTGACTGCGAGCTGACTGCGAGCTGACTGCTCAGGTGTCACTGCTCTAGCAGCGCTATAGCACGGTCGCTCATGCTAGCAATAACATTGTCAGGTCCGCTAGACCGTTCCTCGGTCTTTGTGAGACTGAGCCTCATTTAGGGACTTACATTTCCGATGGCGCGACGTGCACCGACCGATCACTATCTCGATCCACTCACAAGCGGTTCTGGCAAACCGTTAGATCGGCGTGCGAAACGTGACCAGCACACCACACTAGGCCTAATTAGCTGACACGCTCAGAGTCAGAGCAAGACTAGAATAATTGGTAATAAGTGAAATAAGTTCAAAATAAATTCTAAACTGTTAGCAAGAGGAATCAACCCATTTATATTGAGGCGGAAGTAAATTACCGGTCCGTGGATATGGTACCATTTCCACGGAACCTGGCAGCTTGATGTCACCTGTACCTGTGATGATTCAATCGACACAAAGTAGCATATATGCCCCGTAGTTTCGGAGTTTGTTCCGTGGGATGACTCAATTGTGTTTACTTTTTCAGAGCGGCACTACAGTTCCGCCGGCACCGACCAGTTCTCATAGGAGGATAGCTGTCATGTCACGTGTGCGTGGAGGGCTTGGCTCGGAGTTGAATACCCCGTTGACGGCGACGCCGAGAAACGATTGCAGAGCCAGACCATCACGAATCATATATTTACAAGATGTAGAAGACCCACTTGGTCATATATTAGATGTAGACTTATAATCGCAGTCCCCTCTCGCTATTATTGCTTATCTATCCACTAACTTTTTTCCCCTCGGTCTCGGAGTAGTTCTCTCCACAAACTAAGGCGGCAATCATCCCCTGCGGGCGCCGCCCATGCAGGTCGTGTCCGAGGCAAGCGATAAGTCGAGTGCTTTCTGAAAACTTGCAGCATCTATATAAAAGGACGACAAAGTCACCGCCAATCCTTTTTCAACCATTTTTCGCTCTTTTGATTGTATTTTGTTTCTTTCAATTCTTCAATCAAATATACAATGTCTTCTAGCGGCGATGAATCTGCCAGAATCAACCAGATGAGAAGAGCCTCGACGGTTCTTGGGCCCATGAACAAGATTCTTGTGGCCAATCGTGGTGAGATTCCCATCAGAATTTTTAGAACCGCCCATGAATTGTCAATGCAAACCGTTGCTATCTACTCTCACGAGGATAGATTGTCAATGCACAGACTCAAGGCTGACGAATCGTATGTCATTGGTAAGAAAGGCCAGTACTCTCCTGTCCAGGCATACCTTCAGATAGACGAGATCATAAAGATCGCCAAAGCCCACAATGTCAACATGATCCATCCTGGTTACGGTTTCTTGTCTGAAAACTCCGAATTTGCCAGAAAAGTCGAGGAAAACGGCATGGCTTGGATCGGGCCCACCCACACCACCATCGATTCCGTCGGTGACAAGGTCAGTGCTAGAACATTGGCCATTGAAAATAACGTGCCCGTTGTCCCAGGTACTCCAGGACCTATTGATTCGGTCGAAGATGCCGTTCACTTTGTGGAAAAGCACGGCTTCCCAGTCATCATCAAAGCTGCTTTCGGTGGTGGTGGTAGAGGTATGAGAGTTGTTCGCGAAGGCGACGATATACAAGATGCTTTCACCAGAGCCACTTCTGAAGCCAAAACCGCTTTCGGTAACGGTACTTGTTTCATTGAAAGATTCTTGGACAAACCAAAGCATATCGAGGTCCAATTGTTGGCTGACAGTTACGGTAATGTTATCCACTTATTCGAAAGAGACTGCTCGGTTCAAAGAAGACACCAGAAAGTGGTTGAAATTGCCCCTGCAAAGAACTTGCCCAAATCAGTTAGAGACGCTATTTTGACCGATGCCGTCAAATTGGCCAAGTCCGCCAACTACAGAAACGCCGGTACTGCTGAATTTCTTGTAGACGAGCAAAACAGACACTATTTCATCGAAATCAACCCCAGAATTCAGGTCGAACACACCATCACTGAGGAAATCACCGGTGTCGACATTGTGGCTGCCCAGATCCAAATTGCTGCCGGTGCTTCATTACAGCAATTGGGCTTGTTACAAGACAAGATCACCACCAGAGGATTTGCCATCCAATGTAGAATCACCACCGAAGACCCAGCCAAGAACTTCCAGCCTGATACCGGTAAGATTGAAGTCTACAGATCGGCTGGTGGTAACGGTGTGAGATTAGATGGTGGTAACGGGTTTGCTGGATCCATCATTTCTCCACATTACGACTCGATGTTGGTCAAATGCTCGTGTTCCGGATCCACCTACGAGATTGCCAGAAGAAAGATGTTGAGAGCTTTGATTGAGTTTAGAATCAGAGGTGTCAAGACCAACATTCCTTTCCTTTTGGCTATGTTGACCAACGAAACATTTATTACTGGAAACTGTTGGACCACTTTTATTGACGATACCCCATCATTGTTCCAAATGATCAGTTCGCAGAACAGAGCCACTAAATTGTTGAGCTACTTGGGAGATTTGATTGTCAATGGATCTTCCATCAAAGGACAAATCGGTGATCCTAAATTAGACCAAGAAGCTCTTATTCCAGAGATTCACGATCCAAAAACCGGTATTGCCATTGATGTAGAACACACTCCGGTTCCAAGAGGCTGGAGACAAGTCTTGTTGGAAGAAGGTCCAGAAGAATTCGCCAGAAAAGTCCGTCAATTCAAGGGTACCTTGTTAACCGATACCACTTGGAGAGATGCCCACCAGTCCTTGTTAGCCACCAGAGTAAGAACCATTGACTTGGCCAATATTGCTCCAACCACTGCCCATGCCCTCAATGGTTTATTCTCCTTAGAATGTTGGGGTGGTGCCACCTTTGATGTTTGTATGAGATTCTTGTACGAAGATCCATGGGCCAGATTGAGACAATTGAGAAAGTTGGTTCCAAACATCCCATTCCAAATGTTGTTGAGAGGTGCCAATGGTGTAGCTTACTCTTCGTTGCCTGATAATGCCATTGACCAATTTGTCAAGCAAGCAAAGGACAATGGTGTGGATATTTTCAGAGTTTTTGATGCTTTGAACGATTTGGACCAATTGAAAGTGGGTGTGGATGCCGTCAAGAAAGCTGGTGGTGTAGTTGAAGCCACTGTCTGTTACTCTGGTGATATGTTGAAACCAGGTAAAAAGTACAACTTGGAATACTACTTGAGTGTGGTTGACAAGATTGTCGAGATGGGAACCCACTTTTTGGGTATCAAAGATATGGCCGGTACTTTGAAACCAAGAGCCGCCACATTGTTGGTTTCCAAGATCAGAGCTAAGTACCCTGACTTGCCAATTCATGTCCATACCCATGACTCTGCTGGTACTGGTGTTGCCTCCATGACCGAATGTGCCAGAGCAGGCGCTGATGTAGTTGACGCAGCATCCAACTCGATGTCTGGTATGACCTCGCAACCTTCTATCAGTGCCATTTTGGCTTCTTTGGAAGGCGAAATTGAAACTGGCTTGAACGAGTCCCAGGTTAGAGAAATCGACAACTACTGGGCCCAGATGAGATTGCTTTACTCGTGTTTCGAGGCCGATTTGAAGGGACCAGATCCAGAAGTATATCAGCACGAAATTCCTGGCGGTCAATTGACCAACTTGCTTTTCCAGGCCCAACAATTGGGTTTGGGATCAAGATGGTTGCAAACCAAAGAAACCTACAAGATTGCCAACCAGTTATTGGGTGATTTGGTCAAGGTCACTCCAACTTCTAAGGTTGTTGGTGATTTGGCTCAGTTTATGGTTTCCAACAATTTGACCGAGGAAGATGTCAACAAGCTTGCAGCCGAATTGGACTTCCCAGATTCAGTATTGGACTTTATGGAAGGGTTGATGGGTACCCCATACGGAGGGTTCCCTGAACCATTGAGAACTAATATGTTGGGTAACAAGAGAATAAAATTGAGCCAGAGACCAGGTTTGACCTTGGAGCCAGTTGATTTCAACGCCATCAGACAGGAGTTGGTTTCGAGATACGGATCCAATATTGGCGAAAACGACATCGCTTCCTACATAATGTACCCTAAGGTCTACGAGGATTACAAGAAAATAGTTGACAAGTACGGAGACTTGTCAGTATTACCAACCCGTTACTTCCTCAAGCCATGTAAGATTGGAGAAGAATTGTCGGTGGATATCGAACAAGGTAAGACTTTGATCATCAAGTTGTTGGCTGTCGGGGAAATCTCGCAACAAACTGGTACCAGAGAAGTGTTCTTTGAATTCAACGGTGAAATGAGATCTGTGACTGTTGAAGACAAGACTGTTTCTATTGAAAACAAGACCAGACCAAAGGCTAGCCAGCCTAATGAAATCGGTGCCCCAATGGCCGGTGTGGTCATTGAAATCAGATCCAAGGAAAACTCCGAGGTAAAGAAGGGTGACCCAATTGCCGTTTTGTCTGCCATGAAAATGGAAATGGTTATCAGTGCGCCAGTTTCAGGTAAAGTGGGACCTGTTTTGATCAAAGAAGGCGACTCGGTAGACGCAAACGACTTGATCACCAGTATCCATAAATAATTACGCTTCTATTTCTTATTTATTAACGAATGTACTAAATACAATAGTAACCTGGCTATGAGTAGGATTGATTAGATCACTAACTCACGAGTGGACTCAATGGCTTCAAGACGAATACTCATCTATACAACATAAGCTGTTGAGTTGGAACTGACACATACTCACATTAGTGAAGCTATTGAAGTGGCCAGATTCATCGTGGTCTGAAGCAGTCGTTTTCTGGACTCTTTTGATTAGTTTAAAAGCGACAAAATGCCATTCAAGAATGAGCCTACTCATCTTCCATTGGCAATACTGACTCGTCACTGCTTATATCTGGGTAGTACTGACACGTAGTAGTTACTAATATCCAATGAAATAATAATTTCTCTTGATTTGTTTGTCTTACACTCTGGGCCTTTTGGTTCGGGTGGGAAACAACCCCAATTCTCGTCTTCTACGAGCCGTCTGCTCTTCTGCTTTTGTATCCACGTCCGCCTTTTCTCTTTCCTTCTGCTCGATTTGCCGCTGTAGTATTTTGTTTGCATCTTCTATTGATCTGAGCTCTTCCTTCAAGATCTTCTCCTCCTCCGCCACCGCAGAAACATCAGCTGTCTCGCCGTTCCAGCCGTCGTTGATGAGTTCATGGGTAAAATTGGTTTGCGATAGGATTCGGATCCATTGGTCCAACAATATACGCGTGTTGTTGCTGGACTCGTTCATTAAGTCGATGTTGGAATGGGTGGTTTTTATGGTGGAGATAAGCTGGCCAATGGTGGAGTTGATTCGTTCCAATTGGGCCAACTCTCGTTCCAACGCAGAAGTACGACTATTGGAATAGCTGGCGCTCTTGGCGTTGGCAGGTGTGCTTGTGTTTGCACCCGTGCCTCCTGTCGAACTGTCTCTTGCCATTACTTGTGTTGCATTTGCAATCTGATTGTTTTGATGGGGAGCCGCTCACGTGACGCAGCCTTCAACAATTGAATTGGCGATGCTACGGGAATTAGTGGCCACGATGGAGACGTTACCGACCCGGTGGGAGATCGAGCTAGAGTTTGTGCAGTCGCTAAGCAACATCCAGTACCTCCAGTACTTGACGCAAAACGGGTACCTCAAAGACCCGAGGTTTATCGAGTACTTGAAGTATCTCAAGTACTGGCAGAAGCCCGAGTATGCGAAGTACTTGGTGTATCCCAACTGTTTGCATGTGTTGATGTTGTTACAAAGCGAGGACTTTAGGCAGGGCCTAAGCAGAGTGGAGGTGGTGGAGGGATTGATGAACGAGATGGTGGGAAGATGGGCTGGGACCGACAAGTCGAACGAAAAGAGTGAAGTAAATAGTAGCACTTAGAGCACTTAATAGAAGTAATAACACTTAGAAGAGACTTAATAGAAGTAAGTTAATAACACTTAGCAGATAAGATCATGTAGAAGAAAATTCGTAAATTTTATTAATGTACAAGTATCAATATCATTTATTTAGATATAGAGTTGTCAATATCAATAGGCTGCTGTACAGTACACTCCAACCAAATGCCCCTAGTCTACGATAAGTAGTTCGATGAGCATGAATAGTTCCTAAACACATAATAAATTGCAAATAGGTTAGAATAGGTTAGTACAAAGTTAGTCAGGTTAGTATAGTAGTATAGGTTAGTCAGGTTAGTATAGGTTAGACTTAGTGAGGTTATATTTGGATTACATAAGCCGCACTATATATTGTGAATCGTGGCAAAGAAAGCAACCAAGATGTCGGTGTATAAACAGCATGCACAGGCCATCAGAAACGCGATAGAGCCACTAGAGAAGAGGTTGGTGGTGTCGACGGCCGAGTTGGTGTTTTTGGTGTCGTTTTTGGGCAACTTTGTGGTGGGCAAGATCGTGCACTATTTCTCGCCCCAGGAAGAGGTGTACAGCTACTACACCAACAAACGGAACATCTTGAACCAGGTGTTTGTCAAGAGAGGCTGGGGATGGACAACGGTGTGTGTTGCGGCGTTCTACATGCTACTCATGAGGCGGCCCAGCATTAGGGCCAAGCCCCAGGTGTTGTTGGCAGCTGGGGTACGGTGGGTGTTGGCCACCGTGTGGTGGGTTTTGTTCACGCAGTGGTTTTTTGGCATTCCGCTCATGGACCGCATTTTTGTGTGGACCGGCGGGCGGTGCGAAGTGAGCCAGGTCGGTGCGGCCCACGAGACGCTTTTCCAGGCGGCCGCGGACAAATTGGACACCTTCACGTCCAACGTGGTGTCGTCGTACCAGTGCCGGCGCCTAGGGGGCTCGTGGGCCGGCGGCCACGATCCGTCGGGGCACGTCTTCCTTATGGTGCATTCGAGTCTTTACATGTTTCTCGAGGGCCAGCATTACTGGGTGTCGTGGGACGAGCTCTGGAGATCCACCGCGCTCGCGGCGCGCGCTGCGCGCCACGGCCACTGGTCCCAAGCGGGCACCTGCGTTGCCACCAACCCACATATCCTCCTCGTGGGGCTCATTAGCTTGTGGTGGTTCATGCTCTTTATGACCAACATCTATTTCCATTCCATTGCTGAGAAGTTTGTGGGTCTTTTGTTTGGGTACCTGGGCATTATAGCGGTGTACTACGTGCCACGGTGGCTCAAGGGTAGAAAATAAATAAATCTAACATCTAATAAATATCAATAAACAATAAATATCAATACTACAATAAATATCATTACTACATCTAATGAAAATCATAAATACCTAATAAAGATCAGAATTAATTAGTCTACCAAGCACTCATATAGAAATAGCCTAGCACTCAACATCCTAGCACTCAACATCAGCACTCAACATCAGCACTCCACATCAGCACTCAACATCAGCACTCGACATCAGCACTCAACATCAGCACTCATAGCACCGCTTGGCTTCTGAAGTTTTGCAGCCAGTCACGTGCCATATGGTTATTGCTCGCGTGCAACTTACCAGTTTAACGCTAGTCTGTTTAATGGATGCTCCAGGGATAATATTCACCTACAGGTCAGTCAAAGTCAAGTACCCTCCAATTAAACATCACTAGTCTTGATCAAACAATCCAATTGGTCTATGAAACTCCAATTGTTAACATTAGCTTAATCGAAGTATTTCAATAAGTGTATACAATAACACTTTGACTAAGTGTTCGTGTAATCACACGCATACCCAAATCCGTCGTAATCAAAATCTATATACACTCTTAATTAGCACAATCGGTCGCCTAATGCTCAGCCGTTCAAACGCGAGTCGCGTCAAACACCAAAATCTGTACCAGACATCCTCTATAACATTACATTCCATCCAGATATTTTGTATAGTATCGTACACCAACACTGCATACATTCCCAGTCTCATTCCCAGTCTCATTCCCAGTCTCATTCCAAGTCTCATTCCTAGTCTCATTCCCATTCTCCTAAGTATCACATTCTCTCCCAATCTCTCTCGTATACATTCTCTCCCAATCTAATTCTCATTCTTCACTATTTTTCTTTTTTTCTCACTTCTTTTCCGCATCTTTTTTCCGCGTTCATCCCTTCAACTTACGCGTTTCCCCCTGCAATACAAACAAACACGAGAACAGGGGCATTGCAGTCCCAGACATGAAGGGCGCGTTACAGGGCGAAGTGTCAGTTTGACTACACTTCAACTTCACTTTCAATTACATTCATTAACACTTCTCTTACTGTTCGTCTTTCCTGTCATTCTTTCGCTGGTGCTCTCTCAGATGCTCCTTCTGATGCTCCTTCTATTCTACCTCAGCGTCGCCTTGGCCCAGGTCTACGTGGGGTTTCCGTTTAGCGAACAGCTTCCTAACGTGGCCCGTGTCAACCAACCGTACTCGTTCCAGGTCGCCAACAGCACCTACAAGTCCACCAACGGCGCCAACAACATCAACTACTATGCTTCCGACTTGCCCCTGTGGCTTTCCTTCGACAAATCCTCGCGTACCTTTACAGGAACCCCTTCGTCTAGTGACGTGGGCAGCTTCCAGGTATCTTTGTCTGGATACGATACTTCTGACGGCACTTCCATGTCTAATAACTACTCGATGGTGGTTTCACAAGATCAGGGTTTACACTTGTCTTCTGACGACGCCATGTTTGTGCAAATAGCCAAGTATGGCCAGACAAACGGTGACGACGGTTTGGTGGTGAAACAGGGCGAAAAGTTCGATATCCAGTTCGACAAGTCCGTGTTTGAGTCTTATGCCAATTCCACCCGTCCCATCATTGCTTATTATGGAAGATCTCAGGATAGAAGCCCTTTACCCAATTGGATTTCTTTCAATGCTGACGACTTGTCCTTTTCTGGCACTGTTCCTCACGTCACTTCCGAGAACGCTCCTTCTTACGACTATGGCTTTGGCTTTATCGCTTCTGATTACTATGGCTTTGCTGGTGCAGAAGGGATCTTTAAGCTTATTGTGGGGGGCCACCAATTGAGCACCTCTCTCAATGAAACAATCAAACTAAATGGAACTTTGGGCGATGAACTCAACATTACCGTGCCTATCTTTTCCGATGTCTACTTAGACGGCTCGCCTATTTCTGCCCAGAACATCTCCAAAGTCTCTGCTATAAACTTGCCTGATTATTTGGTATTAAACACTGACAATTACACAATCACAGGCAAGTATCCCACCAAAGCAACCAGCGATAACTTCACTGTTGAGGTCCAAGATGTCTATGAAAACTCGGTGGTCTTACCGTATTCTGTCGATGCAATTGGCTCGGTATTTACTGTTAAATCCTTGCCCGATGTGAACGCTACAAAGGGCAAATACTTTACCTACCAGCTTTTAGACTCTTTCTTTACCGATGTCAACGACACCCAAATATCTGTATCTTATCCTTCAGCAGATTGGCTTTCGTATCACGAAGGAAACAAGACTTTCAACGGTATGGCTCCTTCAAAATTCGACAAACTAAGAGTAAATATCACTGCCAGCTCCAGTTACGACCAAGAATCCAAGTCTTTTAGTATTGTGGGTGTAAAAGAAGCAACAACTTCTTCTTCGTCATCTTCCACCTCCACCTCCACATCCTCGTCTTCGAGCTCTTCTGGCTCCTCCACCTCCACTTCTTCGTCTCCTTCTGGTTCTACTCATAAAAAGTCATCTAACAGCCATAAAGCGTTGGCTATTGGTCTTGGAACTGGTCTTGGAGTGTTGGCTCTTGGGATCCTAGCACTTATATTATTCCTCTGCTGTGCAAGAAGAAAACGCGAAGACAACGAAAAGGATGGGGACAATTCCGATACAGAAACCGAATTAAACGGTCCAGGATTCGGTACTACAGTAGATAAAGATGATCACGACGAAAACGCAAGACAATTATCGACCCTAAATGTCTTGAATCTCGATAAAGGGAAGCTGGATTACGACGACGACGTCAAGAGTACTTCGTCTTCTATTACCCATGTAGAGTCTGACGATGGTTTCTTTGATGCTTCTGAAAAACCTGTCAAGTCTTGGAGAGCTCAAGATGCCTCCGATGCAGCATTGGCTTCAAAACTTCCAAAGAGAGCTTCGGAAGCCTCGCTAAGTACTGTCAATACCGAACAGTTATTTTCAGTGAGGTTGGTCGAAGATCCTTCGAGAAGAAACTCCCAACAATCCTCCTCATTACACTCCAGAAACTTATTAAGTAGCAGCTCCCTAAACGGATACCTTCAAAACTCATCCAATATTCAAAGACTAGACAGCGATGGTAACATTGTGGAAACCTTGGAAGAAAGGCCTGTTACCACAGAAAAACCAAGATTGTCCAGATCAGCATCGACCAATTTGGATGTTTTGATTGAAGAAAACTCCAAAGATCACACCAATATCCTCAGAGAAGACACCGATAACAGCAGCTTCAACCTATTGGCCAAATTCGACGAATCGCGGCACCCTTCCCAGGCCAATAGCGAAAGAGACTTGCCCAACTATAATATTGGTAAAAACAGTATTCTCGATGATGATGACGATGACATTTTTGACGAATTCAAAGCCACCAAGGTATCAGACGGAGAGTTCAAGTGGGAGGAAAATACCAGCGGTGGAAACATCACCACCTCCACGGTAACAGTCCCACGAGTCAATTATCACAACGATTTCGTCTCCCCATCATCAGACCACTTCATCTTTGGCAACGGAGACACCCCAGTAACCTTGAAGAATTCCCCCATGAAAAACGGAAATCTTTCTGCCCTTTCACTCGGATCAAACGAAAGTTTGCATCTCGGAAGTAATAAGCAGGCAACCACGTCCGACTTTACCTTGCATTCCAAAGCAGGCAAATCCAAAGCAAAGTTGGTGGAATTTACCAGAAAAGGAAGTTTGAGGGAATCGGCGTACGAGCCTGATCAACAGTATCATGGACACTCTGCGCAAATACATGAAGATGATAGCGATTAATTGATTATCATCCATTGCATGTTCACTTCGTCTCGATTGGTTTATTTCTTACGAGCTTCAAAAGTTTTTAATGACATTTAATTTATTATCTTTTCATCATTCAACTAATTTTCAATGCTTCGAACACCCGAACCTTTTTTATTTCTATCATGTATTAATTAGCTAGAAGCATTGCAATAAATCTAATAAATCAATATCCGAGCACAATAGACATCTGAGAAGGCAGTGGTACTTAAAGCAACCAATTGGATAAAGATATGATGGCGAGGTTTATTGAGTCAATCAAGAATAAGCAGTGAGTAGTCCTTATCTGCAGAGATTGTTCACATTTAGCTCCTAGACTAAACTCAAAAAATTTCAGTTTGAGAGATCTTGTAGTATATTATTTAGACTGGTGAACCCATCTCAGATAATAGTTAGAGTTTGGTGAACTCTCAGATAGTAATTACGGACCGTTCGAGTGTGTGGAAACTTGAAATGTGAACTTACGAGTAATACTATAGTTTTATAATCTCATGTTGAAGACATATTTTCATACTAAAGACGTCTCTGAAAAGTTTTTATGGTATTCAACTTTCAACTCATCTTTAAGTTATCAGGTTTAGATGAGCTTAGTTAATTATTGGATAGATAACACATATTAACTGAGTATATGTTAACTCACCAATTAAATAAAGATTACGCCCTTCCCTCTGAGAATCCTCTGGTTCTCGAGAAGACATGGTAATTCTGATCAACTATCGTTGACTCACAATTTTGAAGCCATAAATTAGACTTTACATTCATTGAGATACTAATAATCCTATCCAGAGACATTGTTGAAATTTTGCTGGTATATGAGTGGAACTGTAGTATTATTTAAATGATTCATTTTGGATGTATGCAATAAGCTAGTAAAGTGAACATTGGGGTTATCTTTATCATGACAAAGACCGATTCATCAGTATTTGTAGCTGTACTATTATCTGGCTAAAAAACGGTTGTATGATTATTTTTTATTATTCTGGCTTATGGTCAATTATTCTGGTTATTTGTCTGGGTTACTTGTTCGTACCTAGTTTGGAATGAATTGCCGATAAGTGGTGTCTTTCCTTCTCAGACTAACACTTATATCCGGCCGTTTCTTCATCACCTCGATTTTTCGCAGCCATTAAATTTCGACTTGATTAGTCTCGAACTTCCCCTTGTTAATCATCAATTACTGACTTATATTGTATTGTATGCTACATATTATTACTCTGGTACTGATCTAATTATGCTGGTTCAAGGTGTCCACAAATTGGGCAGTATCGTGGGCTCTTCTTCTTCCCTCGACATAATCCATCATTTCGGAGTAAGTTTGAGGAACCACAGATCTATAGCCAGGGTGTTCTGGAGAATCTTTAGGAACAAAGAACGAGTAGATAAAAGTGCCGGACTCTTTCGATTCACTGGATAAGTTCTTGATGCTGGTATCGACTTTGACTTGCACCAACGTGCCTGGCTCAGACAAGAACGCTTCAGGGTTGGAGGAGATTTTGTTGGTAGCAGGCAAGGTGAAGTTGAAGGGAGAATCGGCATCGACATCCTCGTTGGCTCCACGAATGTGTTCAGTGTAAGAAACAGTGGCTTCCATAGACAAAATGGCGCCTACAGGAACAGGGGCTTTGAAGGTGGTGGAGTCCAAAGAAACGAATCTGGGACCAGCACCGGCAAACTTGGCAGCCGCACAATAGGCTAACTCAAACGACTGTCTCAACAAGTAGCCACCAAAAATCATGTACGAGTGTCTGTTTCTGTACTGCGGCTGCATGAAGAGAGTGGAGTTGATGGTGGTGTTCTTCATAAATCTGACTCCACTGGTTGGAGAGGGGGTCAAGCTCTTGGAGGACTTCCACATATCGTTGATAAGTCTATTTTCCTCGTCAGTAGGCTGAATGAACTTGTTATTTTTGGCGGCAAGCTTCTTCTTTGCATTGTGCGATTCTGCCCGTCTATAATCTAACCACTCTCTTTCATTAATAGGAATGAGCCTATTGATGGCAAACGACTTGTGGGTCAAAGGATTACGGGCCACGAACGTAAAGTTGGCTGTTAAAAAGATATTTTCCTCGGGCAATGCTTCTTCGGTGATATCTTGGGGAAGTTGGTCGTCAAAGGCATACCCTTTTACGGTGATTTCCATGGAAGATTTACCTGTCCAAGTGACAGATCCGGCCAACAAGAAATTGTAGTTGCTGATTTCATCGACTTTCTTGACCATATAGATTCTGTCAACACTGGCGGTGACGTTCACAGGCTCCGCAGGAGAACAGTGTCTGTAGGCGATTCTTCCGGCCAAAGCGTCCAAATCCTGAAAAAGCTGGCCTGCACGCAACCGGCCAAACGCATTGATATACGCGTCGCACAACCATTTGTCTTCTTTGAATGGTAATGTCAAGTAGGTGAAGGAATCACTTCTGGTCTTTTCACCCACCTCTGTAGTTTTGGGAGTCATATAGCTATAACTATCAAGGACCTTACCTTCTGCGAGCTGCTTTTCGCGTTCTCTCAATGCATCTAACCAAGTGGCTTTATTGGGTAACTTTTGGTTGTCTTGCTGGTCGGCCAATATAGTGGCAGCAGCATCGGCGGCTTCTGAGGGGATGTGAGAGCCTGCCTGATCAGGGCGATGGAAGTTGACTCTTGAGTTGTAACGCAAGAGAGTTTTGAACTGGTGCCTGGGCACCCTTAAAGTACGAATCATGTGGTGTTGCAAATGCAAAGGCTGCCTTGGAGTATCGCTATATATATGGATCGGTGTCACGTGAAAAAGAGGGGGAAGCGGAGAGGGCCTGCGATCCGTTGGGTGCCGGGCTCGCCGGGAGCTCAACAGCTCAACACCGGGGAGGGGAGATATCGAGACACAGAGTCTCGGGGCGATATCCATATCTTGAACGAGGTATAGAAATTAAGTATCACTCGTTGACCGGGCAATTAGTATTACTCTATAGGTATACATATCAGTTATATTATGTTAGATATTATTCTATAGGTATACATATCAGTTATATTTTGTTAGATATTATTCTATAGGTATACATATCAGTCTATATTATGTTAGATATCATTCTACAGGTATACATATCAGTCTATATTATGTTAGATATTATTCTATTAGATATTAGTCTAGATATTACCACTCTACAGATACTATTCTAGTACTTTATCTTCCTAGAATATTACTTCATTTTGTTAGGTTATTTCATCGTTTGCGGTCAGGGTGCACACGTGACTGTTTTCGCCGGAAGTGTACTCCCGACGGTCCTCATCCTCCCGAACAAAATATACTTAACTCAACTACTTCTTACAACTTATTCATAGCCAACTCACCAGTATGTCGAAATTCTCCTCTGTGGCTAAAACAGCACACTTGGCTTCGCAGGCCATCAAGCAAGGGGCCAGAACAATTCCGCAAGCCGGCCAGTACCAGGCGCTCAGAATGAACGATACCCGTATGGCTTCTTCTGCTTCGGGCACCAAGACCATCACTGTGCGTGATGCCTTGAACGCCGGGATTGCTGAGGCCTTGGACAAAGACGACGACGTCTTCTTGATGGGTGAAGAAGTGGCTCAGTACAACGGTGCCTACAAGGTCAGTAGAGGCTTGTTGGACCGTTTTGGCGAAAGAAGAGTGATTGACACCCCAATCACCGAGATGGGATTCACTGGTTTGGCCGTGGGCTCGGCGTTGCACGGCTTGAAGCCAGTTTTGGAATTCATGACCTTCAACTTTGCCATGCAATCTATCGACCACATCATCAACTCGGCCGCCAAAACCTTGTATATGTCTGGTGGTAAACAACCATGTAACATCACCTTCCGTGGTCCTAACGGTGCTGCTGCTGGTGTTGCCGCCCAACACTCGCAATGTTATGCTGCGTGGTACGGATCCATTCCTGGTTTGAAGGTTATTTCGCCATACTCTGCTGAAGACTACAAGGGGTTGATCAGAGCTTCTATCAACGATCCAAACCCGGTGGTGTTCTTGGAGAACGAAATTGCCTATGGTGAATCGTTTGAAATCTCCGAAGAAGCCTTGTCCTCTGACTTTGTCTTGCCAATCGGCAAGGCCAAGATCGAAAGAGAAGGTACCGACATCACCTTTGTCAGTCACTCCAGACCAGTCAAGTTCTGTTTGGAGGCTGCTGAGACTTTGGAAAAGGAATACGGCGTCAAGGCCGAGGTCATCAACTTGAGATCCATCAAGCCTATGGACGTTCCAGCCATTGTTGAATCGGTCAAGAAGACCAACCACTTGGTCACTGTTGAAGGAGGATTCCCAGCCTTTGGTGTGGGTTCTGAAATCTGTGCTCAAATCATGGAATCGGAAGCTTTCGACTACTTGGACGCTCCTGTCGAAAGAGTCACCGGCTGTGAAGTTCCTACTCCATACGCCCAAGAATTAGAAGATTTTGCATTCCCAGACCACGATGTTGTTGTCAGAGCCGCCAGAAAGGTTTTGGGTTTATAGAGAAAAGATAACTAGTACAGAGTACAAGTACACAGAGTACAAGTACACAGTACACAGGAAATCACTAGTACACAGAGTACACAGGAAATCAAATGTACAGATTAACTAATCTACGAAATCACTAATTCCACTGTAAAACATTAATTATCACTGTAAAACACCACTACAGTACACTGTCTACTCTACACTGTCCTACTCTACACTGTCTACTCTTCACTGTCTACTCTACACTGTCTACTCTACACTGTCTACTCTACACTGTCTACTCTACACTGTCTACTCTACACTGTCTACTCTACACTGTCTACTCTACACTATCTACTCTACACTGTTCTTACTCTGATCACTAACCTCACTAACCTCACTATTTTATCTCTCACTATTCTCTCGCTAATTTATCACCAGTCTCACTAATCTCTCACTAATCTCACTAACCCTAACTAATCTGTCCCAGTCCGTTCGAAACGACTCCATGTCATAACTGTTCAATTGACTCCTTCCCTACTACCTCCTCACTACCACCTCCACTACCCCCTTCACTACTCAATCGCTCGCGGTCGCTAGTACTCGCAGTCTAGCAGTACTTTCTCTCTCCCTTCTCTCTAGTCGCAGTACTCATTTTCGCGTCCAAATGTCAGATCTAAACAGACCAAAAATGATCGCTACAGACGAAGTGATCGCTACAAACAAGTACGCCAAAAGTACCACACATTTACTCATCGTCCACTAGACCATTATGCACAAACGGGGGCACTCTGCAGAGGGATCGTCGGTGAAAAACCCGCTAAACTACACCAATTTCGGCGGCACAAACGACGGTCTCTTGCCCGTCTCCAACCAGGACTTGACGGAACCACGTTCGCTTAAACCCAATGCTACCCCCAAAAGATCAGCCACATTGAAGAAAATAGACCGCCCGGCGTTTGCGGTGCTAGTGGTGTTGTACCTACTCCAGGGAGTGCCCGTGGGCCTCGCTTTTGGCTCGATACCGTTCATTCTAAAGTCTAAACTATCGTTTTCCCAGGTGGGTGTGTTTTCTTTGGCAGCTTACCCATACTCCATGAAATTGTTGTGGTCGCCTGTGGTGGACGCCATCTACTCGCCAAAAATCGGCCGCCGAAGATCGTGGATCATTCCTATCCAGCTCATATCAGGCATAACGCTTATTTATCTAGGCACAATCATCGACGTGTTGCTTGAAACGCCTCAAAAGTACCTTACAAAAATCACCAGCTGCTTCTTCTTGTTGGTGTTTTTCTGTGCCACTCAGGATATCGCTGTCGACGGCTGGGCATTGACGTGTTTGCTGCCCGAATGCCTTAGTTTTGCATCCACTGCCCAGACAGTGGGCATCAATTGTGGCTATTTTTTGTCGTTTACCATATTCTTGGCATTGTCTTCGCCCGACTTTGCCAACAAGTACCTCAGATCAGCACCTAGCGACCGCGGTCTTTTTACACTAGGCCAGTATCTTACTTTCTGGGGCTGGGTCTACCTATTGGTCACTGGTTTATTGTACTTTGTGCCTGAAGATCCCAAGCACTTGGCAAAGTCCAACCAGGCAAAATTGTCTTCAGAAAAAGCCAAGGTCGAAACAGTGTATAATTCAATGGGTCCTTCGAGATGGAACGAATTGATGACAGTATACTCGTCCATGTTCAAAGTGCTTAAATTGCCAAATATCCAGATCTTCATAGCTATTTTGCTAACTGCCAAGTTTGGGTTCCAGGTCAACGAAGCGGCCACCAACTTGAAGTTGCTTGAAAAGGGCCTTTCCAAAGAAGATTTGTCCATTACGGTGCTCATTGATTTTCCTTTTGAAATGATCTTTGGGTTCTATGCCGGCCGCTGGTCAAACGGCAAAGTCCCATTGAGACCATGGATTATAGGGTTTGCCGGTCGTCTTGTAGCTGCATTACTAGCACAACTCCTTATCTTTTTCTTTCCATCCAGTGGAAAGGTGGGTTCGGGCTACTTTTTACTAATTATCTTGCAGCATTTGCTCAATTCGTTCATGGGAACAATCCAGTTTGTATCGCTCAGTGCTTTCTTTACCAAGATAGCCGATCCTGCCATTGGCGGAACTTACATGACAACCCTCAACACCATTTCCAATTATGGGGGAACGTGGCCTCGGTTGATTATTCTCTATTTGATCGACCGTTTGACCGTGAGTGAGTGCCGTACCGATCAAAATCTGTATTCAATCACGTCAGAGACTATAAAAGAACAGTGCAAACAGGCTGGCGGCGTGGTCAGTATTTTGAGAGACGGCTACTATTATACTAATATTCTCTGTGTCACCATTGGGTTTATGATCTTGTATGTGGTCAAGAGAAAAGCAGTGTATTTACAGAGTTTACCTCCGAGCGCATGGCGAGTAAAAGACTAACAAGACTAACATAATAAGACTAGACAATAGAAAATAAAAGACCAAAAATGAGGTTTTTTATTAATATACTTGTGAGATATCTTATTCTATACATTTATCGAATAGAGACTTACCATGTTACATAGAATAATCATGTGTAGAGAAGTGTACAATGCTTATATGATCTGTGAAATACATAATTATTGGTTTCCATTGGAGGCTAAATAGTCTCAATGAATGGTACAATTATCCATGCAAGGGGTAAATTAATAGTCACTAGGCTAATTAACTAGATTTAGTTTTATAACAATTACTGATTGATTGCTCAATTTTAGAACTATGAAGAGTATATTTACTCGTCATAGAGGGTGGTGATTATGCATTGAGGTTGAATTTCAAATAAATAAATGAAGATTATCATTCATCAACTGACTAGTGTAGTGCATAATATCATTAATCAAAGATCTACTGATGATATCTTATTGATTATTTTTATAGAAATCATCGTGCAAAAAGTCTTGGGGTGAAAAGGGAATTTTCACGTCGTTGGACATTTTACGGGACACAGACGAATAATTCCCAACAATAGATGGAATGAGGTTGGTGGGGATCGGCGATGTCGACACCCGCTCAAACCTGGACGACCGGACAGATGTGGTGGGCGATTTGGCGCCAAGATCCTTCTGAGAGAGCGACCTGGCTAGTGATGCAAATGTATTTGAAAGAAGGCCTTGCGGCGGTGCAACATGGCTATTGCTGGCGGAAATATAGTGGGAGGGCGGTGGGATGGTGTAGCTGTGAAGCAAAGAAGACGATTCGGTTAGCGGGGAGCCCAATCGCTCTCGACTGGCACCTCTCAGCTCGTCACTATAGGGAGCGTTTTCACTATAGGGAGTTCTTGGATCGAAATTGTTGGTGTACCAGTCAGGTTTCTGGAAGCATAGGGGCGATTCCGAGGGTGTGCGTTCATGGTGCGTAGGGCGGTAGAGCCAGCACTGAAATAGGATGATAGAATCGAAAAGAACCGTTCCCGAGCTTCCCACAATGAAAGGAAGCTGGGCTTGAAGCACCAGGTGAAAATCGACCCCCATTTCGGGACAGAGCATCCACAAGTCCGCCACAATCGAAATGGTATAGAACAAGTTGCCCATCATGGCAAACAAGAAGAGATACACCGAGATGCCCTTGGTGGACTTGCTCGTGTAGTTCTTTATAATTTGGGGAGATCGTGAAGCCAAGTAGAGAAACAGGCACAACCACGCTGAGCAGCGGCCGATATTTGTAGCGGAAACAGCAGAAATAATCACAGAAGTGAACATTGACGAGCTCTGAGTGCTGTTTGAATAGGTTTGCCTTACAGAAAGCCCGTCAACGGTCTTGAAGCTGCCACTGATGAACGAGCCTGACAAGATTTTCTGGAACAACGAAAGCTCGTGCGGCTGGTTGGAGATGGCAATGGGCGATCTGGTGTCTTGAAACCTATTCTGGCGCAAGGTATCCATACTTGATCGCTTGGGAATGGTAGGGCGGAGCATATTGGGGCTCTGAAGAAGATTGTGGTGGATCTTTTGCTTGGGGTAAACCCGGGTATAGTACCAGAACTGAAGAGTCAAGATACAGTCTATGAAGCAGTAGTACGCTGCCAAGCATGTCTGAAACGGCAATGCCCTCGTCAAAACACACCCCACCAAGTTGGTGATATCGCCTGCTATCCAGCACCCAAGAAACATCGGCAGCACGCCGGCCACACTCTGGTTGAGATGATTTTCGATGATCTGCGGCAATTGCGCAAATAGCCATACTGATAACGATAGAACCCCACTGGTTTTGGAGATCTGGTGGAGAAGTAGGTGGTTATCGTTGGCGCTAGTGCAGTCTACAGTGTGGGTATTGGCTAAGTAATGGGACCACGGCACCGACCCGTGTGAAGTAAGGGTAGCCACACTGACGTTGAGGACCATGCTGTTGTAGTAACAGTGATTGCTTGTGGTAACAGTGATTGCTTATAGTAACAATGATGTGGTTGCTGATTGAGATTGTTGCAGATCACTGATAAGATTTTTCACGCGATAAAAAGAAAGAAAAGAAAAGATTGAGAGAAAAGAAAATACAAGAGAAGAGAGGAGAGGAGAGAAGAGAGAAGAAAAGAAGAATAAGGAAATGGTCGGAGTAGTTAGGCGAGTTATGAGTAGTTAGGAGTAGGAGAGTTGGAGTAGGTGGCGTGGAGAGACGGGTAGATGCATAGTCTAATGTGACTCAGATACTTCTATCGCATCGAAGATTTGTTCGCTCGCAGATCAACGCTCACAAAAGTAGAATTGTAGACAGTTGTAGAATTTGCCACGGCACATCGCTTCTCACTAAATCACTAATTCTCACTAATTCTCTCACTAATTATCTCACCAATTCTCTCGCACTAATTCTCACTATTTCGTTCCGCTCATTATCTCACTAATTCTCACTATTGCGTTCCGCTATTCTTACTTCATGGTGTCCCTCTACGAGCTAATGGTGCTGCAGCAGCAGTTCAGCCACCTCTCCACAGGCATCCCGTCGTTGGACGACCTCTTTCTCACCAGTGGGGGCCGGCATCGCCTCTACGACTTCCAGGCTGGCCCTGGCTGCGCGTGTCTCTATACCGTCACCGCCAGTCTCGTGGTGTCTCACATGAAAAACAGTCCCCACAACAAAACCGTCATCGTCGATACTCTCGATGCTTTTCCGTGGCACTACGTGGAGTCGCACCCCGACTTCGACCCGCAATGGCTCGGCTCGCTCGTGTCGTACACCGCAGACACCTTCGCCAAACTCTACATGCTCGTGCTATCCAACACGCTTGTCCATGGATCCGACGGGTCCACTATGGTGATAATCAACGGTTACCACGAGCTTCTCGAGCACTACAAGCTCGAACTCTCGGAAACTTACGAAGAAACCATGCTCAAAAGCCACATTGTGCGCAACTCCATCACCCTTGCCAACCAGCTCCAGTACCACGAGGTGGGCACCACCACGCCGCTCCCGGAGCTTCCCAGCCTGTCCGACTTGCTCCGCGAAAGTCCGGTCATCAAGTACGAGTCTCATGTATATAAGTTGTTGCAAGCCATCTACAACATCGCCTACAAGCATAACCTGGTGTGTATTGTGGTGGGCCATCTCGACACCAGCTACCAGACCGATTCGCGGCCGTCGCTGGGCCCGTCGCAGAGCGCCAACACCAGCCGCACCGACGCGTCGCAGGCGTCGCGTGACGGCTTCCGCGACGGCGTCCGCGACAGCGGCC